>OY856186.1:340394267-340546569 GCA_963693315.1 Diogma glabrata | reverse complement strand
AAACTACTATTTTTTCTTTTGACTTGTGATACCACCAATGTAGGGCATTGTAATTGAGCCAGCTTTCGCCCTTTAAAACTGGCACGATGTAGTTTCCCGAAGCCGGAACGCGGCATCTATCTTCCGTGTGCAGTTCCCATTTACATTCTCTTTGGATGTGCCCTAACTTTCCACAGTTCCAGCACCTTACTCTGCTAGATCTACTTCGTTGATTTCGTTCAGGCTTATCTTCCAAACTTTTGACACGCATGATCACTTCATCAAGCGCTGCTTTTAGTGGCTCTTCAGCAACTTCCCTCTTACGTACTCTATCTGAGCCATGCGCTCTTTTTCCATCTTCCATTTGTAGGGCCATTGCTAAGACTTCCGCAGGTAGTTTCTTACCGCTAAGATACAGCTGATTTCTCATTTGTACATCTCGAAGAGCATTGATAAATGTATCAGCTGCCAGTTCGTCTCGATGTTCAGCGTTATATTTCGGATATGACAGATTAACCAACCTCACAATGTCAGCCTCTAATTCTTGCAAAGTTTCGCTGACTCCTTGTTTTCGTGTTTTGAGCTGCATGCGATGGAGAGCTTGCATATGACTTTCCCCATACCTTACTTCTAAGGCCTCCATCAGCTTGCTGTAATCACGCTCTGTCGCTGATAGTGTCTGCAAAATTTCAGCAGCAGGTCCCTTCAATGCCAATATAAGCGCATTTGCTTTTTTCTGGTGATCAACCCCAGTTGTTGCTATCTCAAATTGCATCTTAAATATCTGATACGATGTAGATCCATCAAATGCGGGATTTTTCACTCTAGCTGGAGCTGAACTAGTTGATGGATTGATCATGTTACCTGACTTCAATTGTGCTATTTCTTGGCGGAATTCACTCAAAAGTTTGCGTAATTTCTCTTCATGTTCTTCGGTAACTTTCCGCAGCTCCCCTTCCATGTTGTTGTTTTTAACCTCCGCACTGGATATACGTGACTCGATTACTTCACGTAGTTGTTGTTGATCTAATTTTCGTTCCGCTGCCAGTTTCTCTTGTCGGGCCATCAGATCAGCAAGTTGTTGTTGTTGGTTGTTTCCTTGTTTGGCCATCATATCAGAAAATTGTTGTTGTTGGTTGTTGCCTTGTTTGGCTATCATATCAGCAAGTTGTTGTTGTTGCTGTGCCATCATTTCTTTCATCAACACCATCATCGGATCAATTCCTGGGGCATTTTGAGCCGGAGCTACCTCCGGCTCTATTTCTATAACCTCTGTGTTTTCACCTGCTTCTTCTAAAACTTTACGCAGCCGGAATGCAACTTCTGCCTTCGTTCCATGGATTGGAGCATTCCTTTTCCTCAACTCGTCCTTCAGCAGGGTCTGGCTGAGATCACTAATATTTACTGTCTTGACCATTGTTTCAATAATCCCACTTCTGACACCACTGTAACGACTCTGTGTCGGTTCTTTTCGATTATTGAGCAAATACGACAGTAAAAAGACGGATCTTTAGTTAACAAAATCTCCAACTTTATTTATCAATAAATTTCACAACTTTTCCACAATTGGAATCAATAATATTTGGAATCGTACAATCTGTATTTACTATTCCACTAGGTTCAAATATTTTCACTACTAGTACCCAGGCTCAAGTACCACTCGATTATTCCTTATACTTGCGAATATTTATAAACACTTTTAATTGCAAAAATAAACTCCTATCTGATATTTTGTTCGCTTATTTATATCCAAAAATAAATAAGCAGAAACTTCTGCTAATCAGTTGTTGTTTCCCACTGTGTTTTTCTAGAAAACAATATTCGAAGTACATACATCATGAATGATTGGCCACACCTCCTTTAATTCATACTTGCATTAATGTAAACATTTGTTTTAGTGAACTCATTCTATAATCCAATTTACTTTGTAAAACATTTATGCAAAATGTATTAGTTATGTATGAGTAAATTATATTAACCCATTCTGGTCGAAGTTTATTACATTATTTGTTAATAATGTAATTGTGATCTCAAAAATCCAAAACAACAAATTAAATTATATATTTATTTTAAAAATGTTTTGCAGTATACATTTCGGAATAATTTTCCATCTTCAGCTGCTGTCGTTTTGGCAACAAATTTTTGATTGAATTTTTATTTTTTATTTTTATCAAAGTTATAGAAAGAGAAAAAATTATACATAAAATTTAATATCAAAATATGAAGGGGCTGAAATCTCACAGTTCTGAGATATCAAAGCTTCGGTCTGGGTTAAGGATTTTTATATAGTTTTTGGCAAAAAACTTTTAGGTGGACATTATTTTTAGTTTTGGGCAGCGATGTATATCAAAAATAAACTCTTTATTAGCACAAGTATTTTTTTATCTCTGTTTAGAAATTTATTACAAAACAAAAACGAAGTTAATACGTTGCCGCAAAATTATAACAGATCATATAATAATGAAAAGATAATACACCTGTAATAAACTCCGGTCAGGTCTCTAGTTCCATTATTACAATTCCAATTACTTCCTTACTTACTTGAGTTTAATTGATCTCAAAAATCCAAAATAAATTTAAAATTCCCTTAATGTAGTCTATTGTTAATACATATAGAACTACAAATTGACCAAGTGTCAGCCATTGATTTCACATTGATTGGAAACAATCAATAATGACTATACAATCGTGACTTAGGATGTTAATTAGAATATAAATGTTCCCCATTCTAATTATTTGTTGTTTTTTTTAAATAAAATTTTGTGAAGTCAATAATCGGAGGTGTTTTTGATTCGTTTTAGTCTAACTAATAACTTTACCAAAGTGTTCCTTATTCTGTTTGTTTTCTTTCTCGCGGCATCGAAACGCGCTTTGGACGATAATCTGGAATCGATCATTACAACCATTACAATTTTAAAGTTTTATTTGGCACATTGTCCTAAGAATTCGCTGTTAATTTTAAAGTTTTATTTGGCACATTGTCTAGGCCAGGGGCTTTGTTATTTGCAACATTGAAACAGCTTTCACAATCTCCTCAACAGTTACTCGTGGCGCCTTTTCTTCTGCGCTTTCTCGTTGAACCTGGAACGCTTCTTTAGGTTGTTGTGGAAACAGAACCTTTACCATATTTTCCGCTATAGTGGAGCAGGAGCATTACGATTATTATCCTTGACTTTGCTCATTACGGCCGTGTATGGCTTACCCACCCCGGGGTCGCAGTCAACTTCTTCGCACAGGTCGTGGAGCCATTGTCGTAGGCTACTCTTTATGTCTAGTTTAGGCTCTGATCTTGCAAGCATTCCGGGCACGTTGATATAGTTTTCTTGCGTGGAAGCACTTCCTTTGAAGCTCAGCTATTTCCTCAATCTACTAATAAACTCTTAGCAGTTCTCCTACGTATTTCAGCATCACAAGTTCAATAAATTTTATTCATGAGCTGGGTGGCATTCTTTTCTGCTGTTCCAGTCCAGTTAGGTGGGTATCCCTCATCATGAAGTAAAAGGAGCTTCATCTATTACTTTAAATCTCCATCCAACAGATTTTCAGTGGTGTGCATTGTGTTTTCATTGTAGTGTCCTTACCATTATCTCATATACAATAGCTTTATGGTCGCTATGTGTGAAGTCCTCACTTACGCTCTATGTCACTCATTTATTTGCTACACAGTAGTCCATAAATGTAGATCGATTATCGAGTTTGCAGATTCTCTACGGAAGCTTGATGCCTGTATTCATTTAAAGGACTATCTGTAGAGATGCAAAAGTTTCTACCAAAATTGTTCCTCTAGTGTTTGTTTCATGACCTCTGCATGCGGTAAAGCTACTCGCAGTTATTAATTTCTATTTCTTGTATAATTCAAAGGTCGAGGAAAGTTTTAAATTCGTCAATTGATGCACTAGGATGTACATAACAACTGTACACGAATATTCCGTTGATCTTACTACTCCTGAGCAGACAGCGTGTGTAGTTTCCTGCAAGGGGAAGTTACCACACGGCTAGACAAAGTGCATCTGATGGCCGCTCACATATAATGGCTAATCACATACTGCTCACATATAAGGGCTAAATCTGCTCCAGCTTCCGATATTTACCGTTGCAAAAGATCTTGTGCAGCATCACAGTGGTTGAGATTTAACTGGATCACTTTTATTTCTTAAACGTTGATTGGTTTCCTGTCTTATACATTAGGCAGTTCCAACTGCCAGACATGTGGTTATAAAATATCAACGCCTTTTTCGCTACAAAGCATACATTCTGGGTCCTTTCGACAATCCTTGACGAAGTGTCCTTCTACTCCATACCTTTTACAATGTTTTGATCTGACGTTATCACTTCTACTGCCTGCTACTCGATGGCAAAATCCACAGCATTAACGGACTGGTTCCGCTTTTTCTCGAACTCTACTCTCGAAGTCTAATTTTATTTTGCCAGCTATCATCATCTTTTCAATAACATAAACAGCTCCACAATATCCCCTTTTGAGTTGTCCTACCGTAGCAACACCTTTGTATTCTGAGATTGATTCTTGAGATTTTGTAATCTCTATTTTCATATCTCTTATCTATTTCCTTAATAATAATTACAGTCGCTTGCGGGTTTTTACTTCAAGATTTTCACCAATAGCATTTTTAAGTTGTTGACCGTATGTCACAGTTCGAAAGTGGTCCGCTTTGGATTGTAGTTTCAAAAGTAGATCATCATTCGCCGTTTGACGTATTCGTGACACTTTCCGCCAAGATCCTTAAAGATTCTTTCAAATTAAAGCCGTAAATGGTACTTTTCCTTTTCTGATCAGTAGGGCGTCTAGAAGGATTCGCCTCGTACTCGAACGCTACATCTTAATTTTTGGTTTCGCCTTCTATTATTTTTTTTGTCATTAGGTCATATGTGTCATATTTACGGCAATAGTGAGAAAGTTCTTTATTACTATAATTATATTGACTACTAAATTATCAATATCATCGAAATTATTATCAAAAAAACGTCATAAAATAATGATTGAACAATTATTGCTAACCAAAACATTTTTAAATTTAAACTGATGACTCAATGCATGATTCTGGCACACGGTGTCGATTATAAAAAATAAGGTCGGCCATATTTTACACCTGTTTTTTATTACACAAGATGTACTTTTTCATGTACAAAAACCTTGAGAAGGCTACATATGTGGGGTAAGTAAGTTAATAATTTTTCATCAATTGAATCAAGGTCTGCCAGGTAATTAGAAATAAAAAGCCCATGAGTCATGACCGATCAGAGTTTTCTTAAATTATATGTTAGTCTCAATTATATCAAGCAGTTTGGTTAGTTTGGTGCAGTTTGGTGAGGTTATGTACCAAATGAGAAGCGTTATGTAGTTATTAATTAAAAAAATTAATTGAAAATATTACAATTAACGTAAATGAGAAAGTAGGACACCACGATAAATATTTTTCTTATATAAGTTCTATGAATTAAACAGGTTAAAGGGTTATTATGAACATCGATTTTACATTATATTACATATAAATATTACATATAAAACTTCTTCAAAACAATATTTTATATAAATTTGAGAAAGAAAAATCGGTGCATATGAAAGTCGCTAAAAATTGATTACTATTATTACTGGTTTTGAACGCTTAAGACAGAGAAAAAGATTGTGTAAAGTGAACATCTTAAGACAATAGTTTATGCAATAGTGAAGGTTATCCATTAAAATAAGGTTACGTTTATTTATTAAAAGCCTAAATTACTTGAGAACTGATATTGATACAAGAGCACTTTTAAGAAATTGAGGAAAATGGATCCAACAAAAAATTGTTGCACCAGATTATAAAAACCAAAAGTTGGATCTGCGGCTATTTAGGAAGCACTAGAAGTAAACTTCTACAAAATACAAGATAAGATAAGATAAGATAAAGGCAACGAAATACGCATGGTGGTAAAACAATATCCACAAGATCCATTGAACTTGGTCAGACAGTTTCAAGTAAATAAAACAAACCAGGTGGGAACACAGCTGTGCTGATACCAATAAAATAAAAGGTAATTGCTTACTATGTGTAGCCTACAGAGGCGTAGTACTGGCTCCTTCCTCCACACACCATATTAGATCGTTTTTTCCGACAAGGGAATAGACAAAAGACAAGTTGACAAGTTGATAAATCTAGTTAGAATGAAAATCATTTTCTGCAAATTTAATTTATATTAGTATGTATAGTTTAAACAATACTAAATGTGCATACCATTATGAGTTTTCTAAAAACTTACTTCCTTAGGTCATTACTCACGAAAACGCTTCATTTTCCATTCAAGACGATTTTTTGATCGAACATTTAAAACTTGCAATTTAATCAAACTTAACAGTCTATGTAATGATTTATTACTTTTCTTTGTATACCATCAATTATCAAGATATAATTTTTAAATGTAAAATAATAACATTATCAGTTTAATGATATTTAAATTATTCTTGTTTTCTTTTTATATATACGTTTAATACGAAACAAGATGTCAGATGATTTCAAGTGTAAGTTTCCATGCACAACAACTTAAAACATCGGAAAATATAAAACATGAAACCCGATCATCCTAGAAAATACTCAAAAATGTATGTACATTCTTTTTGTTGTTTTTGTTTTCTTGCCATTTATATGCCATTTAAAATTATTAATCGAAATAAAGTAAACTTGAAAATAAATACAAAACTCCCACCATGAAGAACTTTTATGCGTTTTGCTTAAAACTTAAAAAAATAAGTTTGGTCCGTATCAAGATTTACGACAAAACCTGTAGCTGTCAAATAGGCGTGGCTTTTAACTAAGAACTTTTATTTTCTTTTTTTATGGAAAATTTCTTGTAGCATTTTCTAGTTTGAAATTAGTATAAATGTATATAAAGTTTTTCAAAAGAATCATTATCAATCTCGAACTCGTAGTTGCAATATTACAAGTTGCTAGACGAACACTTATTTTATTTTTATAAACTCATCAAATAATCACATCAAAATGTTTAAATTGGTAAGACAAATTTAAAAGAATCTTAATTGAATGTAAATAATAATCTTTTTGTTTGTTGTTTTATTAGATTGCTTTATTGGCTTTTGTTGCTGTTGCTGCAGCTGGACCAGCATTACTAAGTACACCACTCTTAGCAAAACTTGATTCATCAGACGCTCCAGCTGATACCGAACATGCTGCTCATGTAGTTGCACCATTAGCACCACTTGCAATTTCACCATTCACACCACTTTTGTATAGATCACCATACGCTCCATTAACATATTCTGCACCACAATACTTTGCTGCTGGACCACAATACATTGGTGCTGCTCAACTTGCCTATGGAGCCGGACTCCGTGTAAGTGTATTAAAAACTATGTACTAAACTCAAATACTTATGTAAAACTGTATTTAACAAAACAGGTAGCATATTCAGCCGAACCAATTGAACAACATGGATACAAAATTGCTTATTAAACAAAACTTTGAAGAATAAAAAAAAATTAGTAAGTCAAGATCATAACCATAACAATCAAACAACATTGTGACGAAATTTTTTGTGATTGTATTTTTTCAATAAATTCAACTTTAGGAAATTAAATATTAAACATTTTTTATTTTTTGATGCAAAATCCATATTATGTCTAAGGCGAAATCACCTCAGTAGAAATAATTTAGGAAATAAGCCCGCTTTCGTGTTTTAAAAAGATAAAGTTTTATCAAATTGTTTTACATCAACATCAGAAATTGATATGTAGCGGTGTTTATCGTTAAAAGAATGAAGTTTATAACAAAAGTACTTAATTCAGGTAATCTTACCGAACGCATTAAAAAATTTCAGATTTGGAAGATGCTGTGTGACAGGTAACCACACTTCGGATTGTATGGCCAAAATAATAACAGTACTAATAACAGTACCACAGTATTAATTTTTATATCATATATCTTATCTGACAACCAATCTGCTTTTACCGCGATAAAGACTCAAAATTAGAATGTGAATGCTATTGACATATAATTAAAATGCTTTAACAAAAAAGGCAACCGTAAAAATTTGTAAAAATTTCATCTTCCAATCTTCCAGGAATGATCTAAAATTTGCTCGAAACCGCAATTCAAAAATTAGAACAGAAACAAAACTTCAATTACAGAAAACCCGAGAAAGACGTTCCAACAAGATTCTACATAGCCGACTTTTCACTCGTAAGAATAATTGGCTTACAGAGAGTCGCTAAGGATATTAATGTGGTTACTGATTATGTAGACAATTTCTAACTTTAAATCAAATTTAATTCAACGTCTTCTTTATCACATCCCTGCAATACCAATGAAGGTTTTAGGTTTTAGAAATAAAATGTCAACAAACCGATCTATTGAACTTTGTGGTACATCTTTGGAATAGCATACTTGAGAAAGGTAGTGAACGTACGTGATCGCATTAGACGTCTCAAAAGCATTTGATCGAATCTGGCATGCCAACTTAATCAACAAGCTCGTTGCGTACGGTTTTCATCCCGCAGTCGTGAAGTTGATTCAAAATTGTCTGTCTAACCGATACCTCTCGGTATCTATAGATGGCTTTTCTTCTGGGTGTAAATTAATAACCGCTGGTGTACCCCAAGGCTCAGTTTTATCTCCCACTTTATTTCTAATTTATATCAACGAACTTCTGCAAAGCACCAGTAACCCATTAAATAGTTATGCAGATGATAGTACACTGCACAAGTCATTCGTCGCCCTATCTTCAAAGGATAAAATGCATGAACGAATAAATCCCGCCCGGAGAGATGCTGCCATAAATGTAAACGAGGACCTAAAAAAGTGGCCGATTGGGGTGACAAAAATTTTGTCAATTTTAATTCCACCAAAACACATCTAATGATTGTTTCCAGATCAAAGACCAAGTTTCCCAACGATATTTCAATTAATATATGTGACGACCAAATAGACGAATGTGAAAGCATTCGTTTATTGGGAGTCACAATATCCAATGACTTACTTTGTAACGATCATATAATGGCCATGGCAAAAAGCGCATCAAGACGAGTTTCTAAGTAAGCAGAGCGGCACTTTGGAAAACTTGTGAAATGCCTTAACGTCCGTTTTCTCGACATAAAGCCGATCATACTACGAGAGTGATGCATGTAGACGCAAAGGTTTTTAATTGCTCAAAATGTGGGAAGGGTCATCATCTTCGAAATTGCGAAAGTTTCATGGAGTTGTCCGTGCACGAACGAAGAGGATTTGCGGCAGATAGTAATTTATGTTTTAATTGTCTATGTGATAACAATCTTTCACCAAATTGTCGTTCGCCATACACCTGCAGGATATGTCGTGCTAAGCATCACACCTCTTTGCATCAAATCCTGAACCAAACACCATCAAAAACCACCGATAACCACCGCGCATGTAAGGTCAATTCGACGATTTACTACAGTTCTACCAACCGCCTTAATTAGAGTCAAAGATGCCTTAATTAGAGTCAAATCGATATCAAAAATGTCGAGTTTTATTGGACTGAGGTGCGCAAGCTTCATTTATTTCAGAAAGCTGTGTACAACGACTTGGATTAAAACGCACACATGCAAATATTTTAATAAAAGGTCTCACATCTGGTACGGAGGAGACAAGAGGAAAATTGTCTATAGACGCTACCTCCTTTCATTCCGACAATTCAAAAATGAAAGCTCAACTACAAAACTGCGAGTCGTGTTTGATGGTTCCAGAAAAACAACAAACGGGAGCTCAATGATGGATGATAACTTCGGACAATAAATGGCAGCCATTCTTGGGCCAGAGAAAAAAAAGCAATGAATGGCCCATATAAGGTTGTACAGTTGGCCCAGTGATATCCAATAATGATGATCAGTATTGGAGTAATGGCCGAGTACTGGCAACCATGAATGGGCCGTTAAAAAAAATATAAAATATAAAATGCATTAATTTAAATAAATTAAATACAAAATAATTTAAAATAAAATAAAACTGTCTCTAGAAAAAAAAAATTACAACTTATTCCAACCTCATCAATATTATCATAGTTTTTTAGCCAAGAACTGCGAACTAAGCTATATGTGAAGCTTTTTCAAATATATATTTTCAAAATGTATATAGCTCTAGTGAACTTTAAACAAATGACATAGATCGGTCAATTCTTGGTTGCAGTACTGGCCCAATAAGAATAACCATTTAGTGTTAACCATTAATGGGCCATTGCATGTCCATTTAAAGTAAACTGTACTGGTCATTTTTCATAAACCGTAGATCGGCTGGAATATGGTTCCAGTAATTGCCCAATAACAATAGCCAAGTAATGTTTACCATTCATGGGCCGGTGCTTGGCCGTATTTCAAAGCCTGGCAAACCCTGCTTGGTATACGATCAAACAAGCGACATTTCTAAAGCAAAATTTAACAGTCATATTGCAACAAAGAGGGTTTAGCCTGAGAAAATAGAGAGAGATCAAATGTAGCCAAAATACGAGACGTTTCCAATCTTAACCAAGATTCCTTGACATATTTAACAGAAAGTGACACAACCTCCAAAATACTCGGACTTCATTGGAATTCACAATCCGATCACTATACATTTCAAGTAAACTTACCATCTGAGAGATATTTGACGAAAAGAATCCTTATATCTCACGCATCCCGAGTATTTGATCCACTTGGATTGGTTTCGCCTTCAATAATTATCGTCAAAATTCTGTATCAAAAGGTGTGGCTGAGAAAAATTGAATTGGATGAAGAGTTGCCTGACGACATCGCAATAGTGTGGAATCAGTTGAAGTCAGAACTTCACAAACTAGAGAAGCTGAAAATCAAGCGATTCATTAGTCGGGATAACATGCAGATGCATGGATTCAGTGACGGGAGCGAGAGGGCATATTCGGCAGCGGTATATGGTCGATACACAGATGAAGATGGACATGTGTAAACAGAGCTTCTAGCTTCTAAGACCAAAATCGCACCACTCAAGCAAATTTCATTACCAAGACTAGAGTTGTGCGGCGCATATCATCTTGCAGAAGAATTCAAAAAAGTACGCATGGACCGACTCAACTATTGTCTTGGCATGGCTGTCTGACCACCCAGTGAAATGGAAAGCCTTTGTGGCAAATTGAGTATCAAAAATACAACAACTAATACCCATAAATCATTGGAGACACACTAAATCTGAAGATAATCCAGCAGACTTTGCATCCAGAGGTATTCTTCCATCCAAACTGATAGATCTAAAAATTTGGTGGCATGGGCCACCATGGCTCACTGAACTAGAAATGTCTTGGCCTACTATAAAAAATGACTTCTATTATAACGACACCATATGAGAAATCAAACGGAAAGCATCCGCGATACCATTGCTGAATACCATAGAAGTGAAAAGGGACGAAGGTGACATATTTGATAGAATATTGAGCAAGACATCATCATTTGGCAAAGCAGTTCGTATCTTGTGTTTCGTATATCGATTTGTCAGTAATGTCAGACAAGCCCGAGAACAAAGAAATCTTTCAGTAATAACCGTCAATGAAGTGAATGAAGCCACTGATAAATTTATCAAATGGTTACAGCAGAAATCATATTCTAATGAACTCAAAATATTGGCTAAGAATCGTGAACTAGCCAATAATTATAAGCTTTCCAGCCTGACGCCATCCTAAGATAAGAATGGGATTCTACGTGTTGCCAGTAGATTAGATAAATTTGATTACTCCTATGACTTCAAGCATCCGATCATTCTGCCGAAATCCCATATCCTAAGCAGAATGACTATTTCCTTCTACCATGTTAAATGCCTCCATCCCGGCCAATCCCACACACCCCATCTAATTCGTCAAAAATACTAGATCGTGCAAGGAAGAGCAACCGTAAGAGATCAAGTGAGGAAATGCATTCAGTGTTTCATAAGCAGACCAGTTACCGCAAAGCAAATCATGGGCAATCTACCATCTGTCCATATCACACCAGCCAGACCATTTAGAAATTGTGGAATTTATTATGCTGGACCTATGCTATTGGCGAGTAAACGAGGACGAGGAGCAAAAATGGTCAAAGGAAATATAGCCATTTTTGTATACATGGCAACCAAGGCTTCGCATATTGAAGCGGTGACGGAGCTTACAACAGATGCCTTCATTGCCACTTTAAAAAGATTTTCTGCTAGAAGAAGTGCTCCAAACGATATTTACACCGATAATGGCACTAATTTTGTTGGAGCTAACAGACACTTAAAAGAAGTTTACTCATTTTTTAACAATAAAATTAATAGTTCTGTAATTTCAGAGTATTGCGTTCAAAGACAAATAAATTGGCATCACATACCACCTTCAGCTTCGCATTTTGACGGAATATGGGAGTCCGCTGTAAAATCCGTCAAAACTCATCTCAACCGAGTTGTTGGGAACGCTCATTTAACTTTTGAGGAGATGGCTACCCTATTATGCCAGATTAAAGCCGTGCTCAACTCTCGTCAACTGTGTCCCATCTCAGAAGACGATAGTTTATTTGAAGCACTTACTCCAGCGCACTTTCAATACCAGAATACGATATAAGCAAAATAGAAATCTCAAAATTATCCAGATGGCAGCAAGTAGAAAAACTTGCCCAAAGATTTTGGAAACGATTCCAAAATGATTATCTCAACAATTTGCAGCAAAAATCCGAATGGAAAACCAGCGAACCGAATATCAAGGTTGATGATTTAGTCTTAATCAATGAAGAAAACTTACGTTCCTGCAAATGGGCCATGAGCAGAATAATCAGCACTCACCCAGATGATCGTGGCGTAGTTCGAGTCGTTACCATCAAAACAACACACAATGTATTAAAGATACCAATAACCAAACTCTGCAAGTTACCATTGGATCCATGGCTAGATGTCGCTTTTGATAGTCAAATACAAACAACTTAGTTAATAAACAAATAGATGTCATGAGATTTTTCGTCAAGTACAAAACATCGTATTAAATTTACCGCCAAAAATTTTATTACAATTAATTTAATGAATTTTTTGTGATATTATGTCACTCCGATGGAAGTAATCCTATCATGAATAATAAGACTGAATCTAACAAAATATGGTGTGCAATTTATGAAATTTTTTTGCTATCCACACAATTGTCGATCGATCTAGTTTCGAACCGATAAGAACTTTTCATTACACTTTAAAAAAGTATATCATTCTCCTCAGGGATACACTACCAAAAAAAAGTTAAAGCTATATAAACCAAAATTGGTCTACTGCTCTAGCGAAGTATAAGAAAACAAAAAACTTTCATAAAATTATATATTTATTATATTCAGGCTTAGTCAATTTATTTCTCTAATTGATCACTATTGTTGTTATACTCAAACCAGGTTAGAATTGGATAACAAACTTGTATCGGCGAGAAGGTTTATATAGCGTTAACTTTTTTTGGTAGTGTATCTAGTCGGCTAGCCCTGAGGAGAATGATATATTTTTTTAAAGTGTGATAAAAAGTTCTTATCGGTTCTAAATTAGATCGATCGACAATTGTATGGATAGCAAAAAATTTCATAAATTGCACACCATATTTTGTTAGATTCAGTCTTATTATTCATGATGGGATAACTTCCATCGGAGTGATGTTATATCCCAAATAATTCATTGAATTAATTGAATTAATTGTAGATAATGTGTCGATAGACACAAGTGAAGATGTTCAAAGTTTATGGTCAAGATAGTCAAGATGGTCAAGATGTTCTCAAAGAGCAAATGGATGCAATTTGGTGGATCAATAAGTTGTCAAAACTAATAACTGACATATGGAAGCTCTTCAATGAAGTTAAAACACCCAGAAACTAGCATTAAACAGGGATTGTAACCATTTACAATAAATAAACCGACAAGGTTCATAGAAGTATAGTTTAAGAGCCTTCTGTGAAAAATCTTTGCAATGCTTATAGCGATTTCATAAGGCGTCAAAAGACAATGATGATAATAAAAGACGGTCAGTTCTTCTTCTCATGGAAATGACTTTCCGGGTGCCATTAATGCACATTAGACTTATCGTTAATAAATATACAAATTTAAACAAAATCATTTAAACGTTTTTGACGGAAATTTAATTCTCTATAAAAAAGGTCCTAATCATTTTTTGCCTAAAATGTATATTTGCTGATGATATTTTGAGAAAAACTTGAAATTCTTCGTAGCTCGTAAAAACACTTCAAAATATACGTTTTAGCTAGAAAATGATTTGGACCTTTTTTATAGAAATCTAGTTTGTCTAAAAAAATGTTGATATAATTTAATAATAATTAAGGAATATAATACCCAGCAAAGATAACTGTAGGACTGAGAGCCTGACTTTTTAACTAGTTGGAGACTGTGTAAAAGCTAAGCTTAGTAATGCTAGCAATTTAAAAGTTTAAAAATCACTCCTAACATATCTCGAAAAAAAAATGCATTTGTATCGCTTGGTGTATCACATTGACTATATAATACTATAGATACATCAGTTTAAAAAATTTTTGTTGTGTGGTGTATCCGCAACAAGCGCTGCAAAATCAACACAAAAAGGGTTGAGTCACGGATTGACCTAACGTAAATCTGGTTATTATATTGGCTAGCTTAACGAAATAATTTTTTTCTATTTAACGAATCTTTCTTAAGTTTTAACTAAAAGATTTCGTGTTTGACGTTTGAATTTGCACACTGTTGCTTTTAATATGTTAAAATAAAACAAACTGAACAAACTTTTGTTCGTAATGAATATAAATGACAACAATGTAGTTTGTAAATTTTTTGTATAAATAATGCAAAATACATGCGTAATCGAATCACATTTGTATGTGTGTTTTCATTTGGTAATTTATTTTTAGATTTAAGGAAAAATAATGAAAATATAAGTTTTCTGCTCCGCAATTAATAATAATTTCATTTTTTAAATAAAAAGTACTATATTAAAAATAATAATTAAAATGGGAAATTGGGAAGCTCAGTATTTAAACTGGGACATGTAATTTATGTTTTGATAAAAATAAACCAAATTTTGTTAAATTACTTGGTGGTATTTTCAGGTTTTCTTTTGCATTTCTGGAAGTTTTGGCATTTGTGTTACGCGATTAGAGAACTACTCTACGGGGTTAATGACAATCAAAATAAATCAAGAACCACAAAAGAGAGAAATAGAAATTTAAAAAAAAACCTTTTACTTCGGTCTGAAAGACCTAGTATTACATTCATGAGTTAAAAAAAAATTGGAAATTCTGGAACCGGAAAAAATTGAAATTCTCACTCCCACTTTTTTGGCATTTCTCGACGTTTTAGGACCTACTGATTCTAAAAAAGCAAAAAAAAAAATGTATGTCTGTCTGCCGGCCGGCCAACCGACAAAATCTAGAAAACGGCTGAAGGGATTTAAAAAATTTTGGTTTCTAAAAATAGGTACACTCAATGGTAAGAGCCAAAAGGACGATGTGTTGGATAACTGTACCGGAAGTGTGTCAAAAAAATCGTCAAGTGTGTCAAAACAAGGAAATATGCATTTTGTTGCTTAAAAAACGTTCATTTTAATTGATAATAAGTAGGAACAAAGAATGCGGAGAAATCTTGATGGTATGTGATACCAAAAACTAGATTATTGCATTATAAGTTTGTCAAAAAAATGTTGTCAAGTGTGTCAAAAGAAAGATTTTTATTTATTTTCTTACCCAATTTTTTGGAAAAAAATAAAATTAATTATTTGTTTGAAATGAAATTTTATTATTATTATTGAGAATTATGGCATTATAAGTTTGACAAAAAAATGTTGTCAAGTGTGTCAAAAGAATGATTTTCATTTATTTTTTTAGAAAAAAAAATTAGTTATTTTGTATGAAATGAAATGTATAATAAACATGAAAGTATTATTATTGAGAATTTTATAGCATTATAAGTTTGTCAAAAAAATATTGTCAAGTATGTCAAAAAAATGATTTCATTTATTTTTTTAGATAAGTTTTTGGAAATAAAAATTTAGCTGTTTATTTACGTAAATATAATTGAACATGGAAATTTTTGAATATGTTATAGTTTTTGAAATATTTTTGGAATTTAAGAAAAGTTTTAATTTTTGATTTAGTAAGAATTTTTGGAATATCTTTAGAATTTTGAAAAATTTTAAATTTTTGATTTTATTATAATTTTGGAAAAAGTTTCAATTTTTGATATTGGCATAATTTTTGGAATATTTTTAGAATTTTGAAAAAATTTTAAATTTTTGAATTTTTAAGAATTTTTTGAATATTATTAAAATTTAGAAAAAGTTTAAATATTTGATTTTATTCTAATTTTTAAAATATTTTTAGAATTTTGAAAAATTTTAAATTTTTGATTTTATTATAATTTTTATAGTTTTGGAAAAAGTTTCAATTTTTGCAATATATTTAGAATTTTGGAAACAGTTTGAATTTTTGAATGTTTAAGAATTTTTGGAATAGTATTAAAATTTAGAAAAAGTTTGAATATTTGATTTCATTCTAATTTTTGGAATATTTTTAGAATTTTGAAAAAAAAATTATAGAATTTTATATATATTTTTAGAATTTTGAAAAAAGTCAATTTTTGATTTTGTAAGAAGTTTTGGAATATTTTTAGAATTTTTAAATTTTTGATTGTATTATAATTTTTATAACTTTGGAAAAGTTACAATTTTTGATATACAAAACTAAAAACCATGTCCTCATAAAAGTTTTTTGTCGAAAACTATATCAAAATCCTTAACCCAGAACGAAGTTTTGATATCTCAGAGCTGTAAGATTAACATATTTGTTTAGCACTTGTTTTATACGTATGTTAATATAAGTATAAAAAAATAAAAGTTTCAATTTTATTTCTATGATAACTCACGTCACTCATAAAATTAAATATTTTATTTTTTAAAATTTATATTAACTTGCGTATAAAACAAGTGCTAAACAAATATTATATTTAACGAATTACGCCAAAAGCCTACGGCAAAAAGTGTAAACTATATATTTTAAATTCCTTGTAATATTGTAACTCGATCACCTCTTTTAGCGTCTTTGAATGATTTATTATTTATGTTTCTGATTGTAACCCCTAATAGTATAACTAAAACAGACTTCAAAACTGTTTCATGATGATCGCAACCATTCCATTTCTGAATTTTTTTCTTTATGGCTGGAAACAGAATGCTGTTGATTAAATTTTTTGCTGCTTTATTTGTTTGGAATAAATGTGTGAATTCGTTATATATCACGTCTAAATGATGTTCAAATGCAGCGATGGGGATTTTCAAACTACCGAAATCAGTTTTCATTGTCGATGAAATGTCGCTGCAAACATCTTTTGCAGGTGAAGGAGCTAAAAATGTTGATTCATATTTTTTAGCACGGCATATCTCTTAGAATGTTTTGGATTTTTTTGAATCATAAAATTTGTACAGTTATTGCAATTCATTCTTTGTGATATTGTTTTAGATATGTATCCGAAAAAATATAATTTAGCTGTTAAATTTTAACTTTTAATTTGGATTCAATATATCAAAATTTTCGTCAAAATCAATGTCAAAATCATCACAAATCTCAAAAGCGTTGAACTGCTGTTCAATGTTGTCCGAATAATGTACAACAGGATTATTTGATGACTGTTGAATTATCTGAGGTTTAAACGAAAGTAGGGTAGATGATTTTGAATTCTCGTAACTAGAAAATTCTGAAGGATCCATGTTTTGAAACATGATCTGTTTTAAATTCAAGTATGTTCTATATACTGATGGATTCCTCTCGTAACTGCCTTTGAATGACATAATCATTGAAATTTGATTTTCTAATGGATCTTGAGATAAGCGTGACGTCATTAAAAATTGTTGTTTGCCTTTTATATCTTCCCATATCATTATTATTGCATTTATGGTCTGAAGAAGACCATTAAAACAGAACGGCACTTTCATTCTTCCTGTATGCTTCCATGATAATATCCAGTTTTTTGACTCCTCCAAATTTCTTATAATTGTCCAATCTTTGGAAATTCCAGCTCTAAATGGGTTTATTGAAAATTTCGACACACTATTTAAATTGTCGAAGAGGATATTTATTTTAGATATAAATTCGGCAGTGTCTAATGCACATTTTTTTTCCTATGCATCTTGGAAAACTTCTAATCTTACAGCACATTGGATAGCTGAAGCAATGCTATGACTAAAAACTTGTGTAGCTAAAGAGACATTCATTTTTTTTAACAGCACGGGATCAATGTGACTTTTGGTTAATTTATGCATAGCTCGAATATTGCCATTATCACAATTATATAGCTTTCTAATAATTCCCCACGAAATAGTTTTTTCACCGCTATTTGTTTAAATATCGTTAGATGTTACGAACGCTTTTAATTATGTGTACTGGATCAAACAAATTGTAATTTTTTTTTCCATCAATTATTGTGTACGGAGTTTCAATTGAGGAGGCAAGTTTTTTTAAACAAGTTCTATTGCTAGCACCTTGATCACAAGTTGTACAAATAATATCGTATCCTGTTTTATTTATTTTTTGCACTGCCTCATTGATTATTATGCTCAAATCGGTACCAGAAACGTTTCCAGCAAGAAAACCAACTGACTGCTTCCTATTTGAATTGAGCCCTCGTATCATAAATATCGTAACACTGCAAGCGAGACGACCATTACGGCCCAGTGGCCCGAGATCGGTGAATCCATACACCAAATCATCTCTAATGTTATAGTCCAATTCATTTTTAATGCTCATTTCATCAAATAAAAATACGCACCAGCGATCTCTTTTATTCAGATCCTTCACTTTTGATTCCAGAACTTTAAGAACCATGTCGGATATGCCCGTTGGAAATCTTATACCCGCATGCCAGTGCTGTATGGTGCTAACTGCTGGTAGATTAAACCCAGTCTGTTGCATATGTAAATAAAGTGCCGGGGATTTATAGTAAAATTTTAATGCTGGATTTCTTTCGGGATCAGTCCAATGTTGATTTTTTTATGCATAAATTGTGATTTAAAAAAAGTTTTAGCATCTGCACTTTTATCTTTCAGCAAATCATCCAACATCTTCTCTTCTTCAGATTTATTACTAAGCTTACTTCTCTTAGGACTTAGGAGTTGTAAAAATGTATCTTAAAAATGTTTCAAACGAATACATATTTATTAGCACATTCAGAACAGGTTCACAAGAGATGAAACACGTGTTCTAGACAGAGTTGTGAAAACTTGACCATTTTTGATTTCCCTGAAACTTGGCATATATATAAGTATTATGGACAAAATAAAAAAAACAGCTTATTTTAGAATTTTTTTAAAGTGCATAGTTTGAGCATAGTTGGGGGTGCCCCCCAACATGCATGAAAAATGAAAATTCTGGCAATCCGATGTATCTTTGAAATTAAATTGCTCACGAACGGCTATAACGATTGCATCAAACTTTTTTTTGTTTGATAGATGATTAAATAGCCGTTTGAAAAAAATTAGTTTATTGTTTTTATAATCAATTTTTAAATAAAAATATTCAAAAAACTTTTTTAAAGATGGCGCTAGGGTCAAAGATCAATTGGAATTTAATTAATTTTTTTTCTGATAATAGTTCTATTCTAACTCTAAAATAAATCAAATTTACAAAGAGGCTAAAATTCTTGTTCTTGAGATATTTAATTTTAAAGATTTTTAGTACGGCTGAAATTCGAATTTTTCTTCATTTTTTCAAACAACTTCCATTAACAAAAAATTTTAAAATCAATTAAATTTTAACTTTTTTTATTTTTTAAATATAGTTCTAACCTTCCTTTAAAATATATCAAATTTACAAAGAGGCATTAATTCGTGTTCTTCAGATATTTAATTTTAAAGATTTTTAGTCGGATTAAAATTCTAATTGTTCATTATTTTTTCGAACAATTTTTATCATCAAAAAATTTTAACCGCTGAAGTTCGAGAAAATAATGTACAATTAGAATTTTAATCGGACTAAGAATCTTTAAAATTAAATATCTTAAGAACACGAATTAACACATCTTTGTAAATTTGATATATTTTAAAGGAAGGTTAGAACTATATATAAAAAAAAAATTAAAATTTAATTCATTTTAAAATTTTTTGTTAATGGAAGTTGTTTGAAAAAATGAAGAAAAATTAGAATTTCTGTTGGACCAAAAATCTTTAAAATTAAATATCTCAAGAACAAGAATTAACGCCTCTTTGTAAATTTGACATATTTTAGAATAAAGATAGAACTATTTTCAAGAAAAAAATTAATTAAATTCCAATTGATCTTCAACCCTAACGCCATCTTTAAAAAAGTTTTTTTAATATTTTTTTTTAAAAATTAATTACAAAAAATAGTAATCAATTTTTTTTCAAACGGCTAACTAATCATCTATTAAACAAAAAGAATTTTGCTGAAATCGGTATAGCCGTTCTTGAGCAATTTAATTTCAAAGTTACATCAGATTGGCAGAATTGATATTTTTCATGCATGTTGGGGTGCCCCTATGCTCAAACTATGCACTTTAAAAAAATTGTAAAATAAGCTGTATTTTTTATTTTGTCCATACTACTAATATGCCAAGTTTCAGGAAAATCATAAATAGTCAAGTTCAAATCTCGACTTTTTTACCTGCGTATATCACGTTTTTCATCAGGAGTGTATTTATTATATTAGGCTAACTTACCTTGGAATCTTTTCACAATTTGCGTTCGACGATGATGCGGTATTCTTAAGAATATAGAAAGATGGAAACTGATTTTCACAAATTTCTGCATTTACAGGATTTGTTGGGGCTGGTAAGTGGTAAAATAAATGGGCTTCGCATATATGTTTTAGCATTTGCAGATTTAGTCACTTGCAAATCTTCTTCACTATTTTCATCAATATTGGTTATGTTATATTTTGCTTCACCCTCAATTTCATTTGTGGATAAACCAGATTTTTGAAAAGAACGCTTTCTAGCAATTGGTTTCTGAGTTACCGGTGTATGTTCTAATAAAATTTTATCACATAACTCATCTAACTTATTTTCAGAACAACTACATATTTGTGAAGAATATGTTTTAGGAATTGCTCCTATTGAATATAAGCAGTTCAATTATGTAAAAATCCAGTGGTATTTATTTCCATGCTACTTACCCTTTTTCAAACAAGTGCGGCCAACACGATGTATCAAATCTTTTTTGAAGAAATGTTTATCACTCATATATAATTTTTTATTTTGGTTTAAATTCTTTTGAATATAAACATCGCCGGAATGTTTCTTCCACACATTGCCTATATTTTCATTCTTGGGGAATTCAAAAAATGATAAAAATGAACCTGGAGTATATCGGCTATTACAATTCTTAAAACCACAACAAAATCTTGACATGATTTACAGAAAGTTTATTTGAATCGAAAAAAATAACTTTCAAATCGCAAAACAAATTTCAATCACAATAGATTTTAAGCAAGCAAATTTAAATTTAAAACAAATAACCGTTTTTGAAATTTGCATATGGACGAGATAGTTTGTGTTTGTATTGAATTTTAACTATATATAAAAAACTTACTCATACTAAAATATTACAATTTGACGAAAGAAAAAACAATTGTATTAGACATATGCGAGACTCAAACCATACTCAATCCTTTAATTTCTTCATACAAAGTTTAAATAACTAAATTATGAATGAAAAACATAAAAAACTAACCTTAAAATAAACTTTAATATAATTTAATCTTATTTCTAGCGTTTTTTTAAGACTTAATCGTAACTTCGAGTAGCCAGAAAGATTTTAAATTCATATGCTTTCAATTTGATACAAGTAACGCCACCTGATTTATACACCACATAATAAATATGATGTATCTATAGTATTATATAGTCAATGTATTAACTTATCTAAGACAATCACATACACTAATGCCAACTTACCAAAACTAAACGAAGCAATATGTTTTCTTTTCAATATCGAAATTGAATTCTCTCCAAAAGTGTAAATTGTTATAAAATTATTTTTCTCCAATCATTTAAACTTTATTTGAATTTAACATATAAAAGCTGTGAATCTAAAAGCTTTTTATATTGTTTTTAAATATATAAATATTAAATAAACTTGTTATTGTTAACCGGCGTACTAATCGTAGTTGTATATAAAAACACCAATTACAACAAACATAACGACCTTAATTTAGAATTATTGTAAATCGTCAATTACAAAAACTACCGGTGCAAGGAGCCTTCATCGTCTAGCTAGCTACTAAAAAATTTTATGCTGGTTGGAATAGTTTTCAAGAACAGAGCAAGAGCAAATAGCAGATAAGGTGGTCATGAACTACCACCCAGAAGAATTTAAGATTTATGAGATAGTCGTCCCTTTGACAATTGATTGATCATATTTTCTGAACGAATTTATAAACGAAAGTCACTTAGAATTTGTTGATTGAGGGAAAGGTTGTGGACTAATTTTATACAGAAAGACTTTTACACGGGCAGACTACTAACTGGCTTTTAATTTATCCGAATTAAGCTCGTATGATATTGCCCATTTTTTTTATTCCATGCATTATCTTAAATTAAAAACATTAATATTAATATTAATCGCAAATATATTACAACTTTTAAAAAATTAGCTTGATAATTCTGATTTGCTAAAAAAATGACACAATGCAAATAATTGTAAAGACATTTAGTGTAACTTCAATATCAGCTATTTGAATGATCTGAGCGTTGGTTGAGTTTTTGGTGTTTTATTGAATATTTTACAAACTTGTAGTTGCCAAATGGGTCAAATAAAAACATTGAAATAAAATAAATAATAAACAATTGCTGCTCAAATTTATATTTATAATCATATAAGGTTGAGCGACGATTTTCTTTTAGACTATGTCAGATTAGGCAAGGTTAAAGTTTCGCGAACAGTCTTTAACAAATTATAACTCGTGCTTTTTTTGAAACATACGATCACCCATTTAGATGGCATGAAATATAATTGGAGAGCATATTTCTGAGTCAGCAATCAGCTACTTTAAAATAAAAGGAACAGTTAAAAAATATCAGGTTGCTGCAGAAAAAATCTTTTTTTCACATAGCGGTAATTATTGAAAAGAAGCATTTACGCTAAAGGGAGTGGTTTCTGAGAAGTTTTTTGAACTAAAAGGAACAGTGGTGGAAATGTTTTTTGAGAGATTGCCCGATAAATAAATTCTAGTTTCTCTTCATTTTTTGTTATTATGTTAATTTATGATGTGTTACAATTTTCCGACAACGTTTTGTACTACATTTCTTAACAGGAATAATTAGTAAACTACTTTTACTTTTCAAAGAGTTTTATTTTCGTTATATATTTCCATCCAAAACTAAAACAATATCATCAAATCAACGTTCTTTCACAACCTATATGAAAAATCCTTAGCACAAACCAAATTTTTAAAACCTATAAGAGTTATAAAATTTTAACACCTTAATAATAAAATATGAGGGGGCTGAAATCTCAAGATCTGAGATATCAAGACTTCGGTCTGGGTTAAGGATTTCGATATGGTTTTCGGCAAAAAAACGTTTATGAGGACATTGTTTTTAGTTTTGGGAAACGATGTTTATCCAACATAAAACTCTTTTTCTACTACCCAACATAAAAAATCTACTTTCGATGTTTGATCATTGCATCGAAAATTTCTTTTTCGTCACCAGTGATAAAAAAACCTATACAAATAACTTTCGTAACTGTAGTGACGAAAGCAATTTTTTAAAAACCATCTATTTTCCAATTTCTAAACTAGAATAAACCATCCTAGAGCACCCGTTAAGTGAATCAATTGATTGAATGAAATAATTTTGTTAGTGTTAATTTATCTCTCTTAGGCAGATGACGTTAATTTATTTTTGAATTATTTACGGACAATATACATTAAAAATGTAAAAATAATAATAGTTAAATATATAATATTCATATATCCTTTTTAAATAGTATGATAACAAACAGTTGGTGGTAAGATATTTTTTAAAAAAATTACTTATATTGTATTTAACAAAAACGAAAAAAAAATATTTATTTTACGTGAAATAATTTAGGTTGTTTTAAAAAATATCAAAAATTAACGTAATGTCAACCCCATACAAAAACTAAATCAATACTGATTTTTATTTTAGAAATAATAATACAATTTTTAAATTTGATTTTGTTTATGATCAAACCGTCTTTAGTTATATAAGCCTACTGGACGCGAAATTCAAAAAACAATGCATCTTAAAAAATGTGTTATTTAATGATTTTAAGGACTTTATAGAGCAAATAGATTGAAAATGTAGTGTAAATAGATGTATGTGTAAATAGAATAAAAATATAACAACATGAATAACTGCAATGTTAATGTACATATATATGTATAAAGATCACTATTTTTTTTTAAAACAATCAGGCTTGTAACTAAAGACGGTTTTGTTTATGACATAGAAATTGGATAATTTATTCATATCATGTTGAGTCATCTATTTTTTAATAGCAGAAATATAAATATACATTTGAAAATTTTAATTTGTAACAGTGTTTGTTTTGAAATATGAATTGTACGTTAGTATAAATGAAAATGATTAATAATTAATAATAATGTTTAAAAAAGTAGTAGAAAAAGTAGTCTTCTAGTTGGCGAAAATCATATTTTGAATTTTGCGACCATTACCAACCTCGGCTATCGCCTTGGCTATCGTCTCGTTTCAAAATATGTTGTTTTCGGTTGAAGAATAAACTATTGTTAAAGTACATGTATTTTTTTTAACTCTATTTAGAAATTTATTACAAAACTAATACGATACATCAATACGTTGCCAGAAAAGCATAACAAAACATAAATTAACATAATTTAGTGAAAAGATGATACAATCAGCAAACTACTCAAACCTCTATACATTTATATTTTCGAGAAAATATAACAAAATTCTAAACTATTTTCCAAAATTCTAAAATACCAAAAATTATAAATTGAGCGCGATAGAATTTTTTCAAGGGAGGTAATGAAAACATACCCCAAAATCAAACGGCCACTTTGAATAATTAATTTTAGTTATTTAGAAAAATTATTATTTATATTATTGTTTATATTATCATTTCATAATGTTTTTTGTTTGCCTTGTTTCATGTCGGTTTTATTTGTTCATAATATTAAGAAAATTATGGAGAAATTATAACATTTTTTTTTAATATCTGATTTATTTAAATTGTATTATTTAAAAAAAATGACAATATGGACCGATCATTTACAAATGCAATCACACAAATATGCTTTTCTTGGTGTGAAATTTTTTGTCAGATTTGACTTTATATGAAACATACATTTTCAACTCATATAATTTAAATTACATGATTATGCAGCTTTATTTTTCCTATGCATTGATGATAACATTATTCTTTTCTTTAGATGCTACTTAGTTGGATTTGATCGCAATAAAATCCTGAATCCTTTATAGACATGTAATTTTAAATTAATTAAAATAAGCTGCCTGTAATTTTAATATTTTTGGGTAAAAGAATAAATCTTAAGAGAATCAAAAAAGAAAAAAAGATAATTTTGGGTCTTTGAAAATCTTTGAAAATTAAATTTTTGGAAAATTAGAATTAAAAAATTTCATGTAAATAAAAATCGCCATCTTTAATAAATAAAATATGGAGGGGCTGAAATCTCACAGCTCTGAGATATCAAGACTTCGGTCTGGGTTAAGGATTTTGATAAAGTTTTCGGCAAAATACTTTTATGGGAACATGGTTTTTAGTTTTGGGCAGCGATGTATATAAAACATAACTTTTTGTTAAAGTACATGTATTTTTTATCTTTGTTTAGATATGTATTACAAAACTAACACATAACATCAATACGTTGTCGGAAAATTATAACAGATCATAAATTAACATAATTTAGTGAAAAGATTATACAATCAGCAAACTACTCAAAAACATCTCCATTTAGCGTTGCGAGAAAATATTACAAAATCACAAATTCATGTTTCTTTCAAAATTCCAAAAATATTGTAGAAACTAAATGAAATCAAAAATTCAAACAACATTCTAAAAATATTTCAAAAATTATTATAAAATCAAAGATTAAAACTTTTTTCAAAAATTCTAAAAATATTGCATAAATTATAATAAAATCAAAAATTGTAACTTTTTCCAAAATTATAAAAATTATAACAAAATCAAAAATTTAAAATTTTTCGAAGTTCTAAAAATATTCCAAAAATTCTTACAAAATCAAAAATTGAAACTTTTTCCAAAATTCTAAAAATATGTATAAAATTCAAAAATTCTATTTTTTTTTTTCAAAATTCTAAAAATGTTCCAAAAATTAGAATAAAATCAAATATTTAAACTTTTTATAAATTCTAATAATATTCCGAAAATTCTTAAAAATTCAACATTTCAAACTTTATCGAAAATTCTAAAAATATTGCAAAAATTATAACAATATCAAAAATTGAAACTTTTTCCAAAATTATTAAAATTATAATAAAATCAAAAACTTAAAATTTTTCCAAATTCTAAAAATATTCCAAAAATTCTTACAAAATCAAAAATTGAAACTTAATTCAAAATTCTAAAAATTTATATAAAATTCAAAACTTTTTTTTCAAAATTTTAAAAATATTCTAAAAATTAGAATAAAACCAAATATTTAAGCTTTTTCTAAATTCTAATAATATTCCAAAAATTTTTAAAATTCTAAAAATATTGCAAAATTTATAACAATATCAAAAATTGAATCTTTTTCAAAAATTATCAAAACTAAAATGAAATCAAAAATTTAAAATTATTCAAAATTCTAAATATATTCCAAAAATTCTTACAAAATCAAAAATTGAAACTTTTTCAAAATTCCAAAAATATTTCAAAATCTATAACAAATTAAAAAATTTCCATGTCCAATTTTATTTTTCAATTACATTTACGTCATAAAAACAGCTACATTTCTTTTCCAAAAAATTGGCACTTGGTAGTGTATCTAGTCGGCTAGCCCTGATGAGAATGATATACTTTTTTAAACTGTAATAAAAAGTTCTTATCGGTTCGAAACTATATCGATCGACAATTTTGTGGATAGCAAAAAAATTTCATAAATTGTACAAATAAAATACAACTTTGGCTAAAAAAAGACATTTCATAATCAATTAACTGATATTTTACAAATCCTAAAATAAGTCCAAGGTTAGAGGAGCTAGATCTACTCCAAAAATAACTTATATATAAATCAATTATGTTGCAGAATTTAAATTATTCTTATAGTAAATTTTTTTTTCTAAATTTTGAGTTTTGACTTTCTTTGGGAAAACTTTAATAACTTGGTGCAAACTGCACCAATATTCGTATCTTTTAGCTTAAAAGAAAGAAAATTGAAGTTACTATAGGTTCCAAGAAATTAAAAAAAATTAGTGTCTTTATTTTTTCAAAATTTATGGTGTTGAAAATAGAAATTTTTTAAAAAAACGTGAATTTTTCGTATTTTTTCAACTTTTTTCGACTGTAACTTCCAGAATCCTTAATGGATTTTTACAAAATATAGCTCAAAATGTTTGTTGGCATATTTACTATACATATGTTTCATTATTATATTTAATTTGTTTGTTTTGTAAAATATGAGACTCGAAAACCGAAGCAACATTTTTGATCACCAAAAAATTGGTTTTTCGTGAATATCTCAAAAACAAGAGCTAACCAAAAAAAATGAATATGATATTCATGTTCAGGAGGTCTTAATCCATAAGAAAAGTTGGGTTTTATTCAGGGAGACAAAAAAAGTTCAAAATTCGTAAACTAGTGTAATTAATTTAATTTTTTCTAAAAAATTGGGTAAAAAATAAATAAAAGTCTTTCTTTTGTCACACTTGACAACATTTTTTTGACAAACTTATAATGCAATAATCTAGTTTTTGATCTCATATACCAATCCCGACCATCCAGATTTCTCCACATTCTTTGTTCCTTCCTACTCGTAATCACTTAAAATGAACGTTTTTTAAGCAAAATATATGCATATTTCCTTGTTTTGACAGACTTGCCGATTTTTTTGACACACTTCCGGTACAGTTATCGAACACATCGTCCTTTCGGCTCTTACTGTTGAGTGCACCTATTCTTAGAATTCAAAATTTTTCAAATCCCTTCAGCCGTTTTTTAGATTTAGTCGGTTGTGACGGCCGGCCGGCTGACAGACATGCATCTTTTTTTTTGCTTTTTTAGAATCAGTAGGTCCTAAAACGTTGAGAAATGCCAAAAAAAGTGGGGGTAAGAATTTCACTTGCTCGCTCATGAATGTAATACTTAGGTCTTTAAGACCGAAGTAAAATAAAATAAAATCTTGTAAAAATATTTATATAAGTCCATTCGAACACAATTTAACTTTAAACATGAGGACAACACATCTTACATCTAAATCGTTCCGTTGTGATAGCCATATTCAAACCGTTTGGATTTTCTAATGAAGCTTAGTATCTCCCTATAATTTTAGAATTACTCAAGTCGGTGAGAGTTTTTATTGTGTACGTTCCAAAATGAATTAGCCTCTATGGGCCATTGCTGGGCAGGTACAGTGCAGATGGAGCATTGTTTTCTTTCCATTTCGATCACCGGCTATCGGTCATGTTGTGAAACCTGCCATAAATTAATTGTTTGAGTGATAGTATATCAACGATTACCAATGTTTCAAGAATCTCAGTTTCAAATTTTGGTCAGATTCTAATTTTTTATTTTATTCGTCGAATTTCCATCGCTATGACTTTTCTAATGAATCTAATACAGCATTCTTTTGTACGATCCCGAACATGTTCTAGTACCGAATTATCGTAAATCCAAATTCTTTTGTATTGTACCAGCTCTGGACAAGGATTTTAATCGTATTATTTTGTAAAAAGTTGTAGTGACATTTTTGGTTTTTTTTTATTTTGTGTTGAATTTAGCATTTGTGCGAAGAAAAAGTGAAGTTAAATAAAATAAATGGAGTTTTAATTTTAGCAGGTAAGCCAAACTAAATAAATAAGATATATTAAAAAATAATGTATAAATATAATAAGGCTGAATTCCAATTGAATGCTAAATGGTATTCAAATTTTAAAATCTGCTAAATGTAAATATGGATAAAGATTTTGTCGTAAGCTACATGCGACATTTGCATTTTAAATTTGTTTATAATTTTGTCAACTGTCAACGTAACATGATTTAGAATACGGAGAGCGTTTAATTATATTAAATAAAAACAAAAAAATTTCACACGTTGTTCCCATATATTTTTGAGACGTTGCTGAATATTTAGCATAAAAAATTTTGAATACTAATTAGATCAACGTTGTATGATTATAATTCTATTTTGCAGACTCTCCTTTGGTTAATAAAACTAAGCTGATGCCTGATTCCACAAACCTGGGTAAGAAAAAGCTAGAGGGCCAAGCCTGGGCTAAGACCGCACCATAGCTGTTGGGGGTTGGTCCAGGCTTAACATTTTCAAACGGCCCAAGCTTTGGCCTAGCTTGAACTGATGTCCTGGGGCCAAGTCTGGCAAACCAGGCTTGAGCCAAGTCTGGCAAATAAGACTTGGGCCAGGTCTAACAAACCAATTTTTTTCCAGACATTCTTTAAATGTGTGGAAAAAGGTTGTGTGAAAGAGTAAGATGTATGAAAATAAAGATAAACATAATATGGCCTGCCAATACTGGCCCGAGATTGGTCCGTTGTTTAACATTTTCAGCTCCTACCCGGGAAATATAGTATATGAATTTTTATTATGTAAAACTATGAATTATATTCAAAATCTGTTAATTTATAAATTTCTTGTAGACGTTTGGACCGATAGTCAAACAGAGTCGCCTATGGACCAGTACGCCATGTATATAAATGAAATTGGTTTTAAAAGAAAATTTAGGACCAAAAAAGTCATGTCACAGTCCCAGAATTTAACAAAAATTTTAATGCAACTGAAACGTTTGAGCACATGCTAAATCGGTATAAAACCTTCAAACATCTTAAAAAAAATCAAATTGACCATAAAACTAGGGGAAATATTAGAGTAGAGAGCCCGTTTGAGGAAAACTGTGATTATCAATCAAAGATTAAAAAACATTCTGTGGCCAAAACAATACGAACAAGATTGTTGGAAATTGATGACCGTCGCAAAGGGAAGAAAAAAAGGAAAACAGAAAAGAAGAGCGCCACAAAGAACAATTGGAGTATATTCGTGGCCTTTTTTAGCCCTAATTTAATTTGATTTTATTATTAATATATATTACTTGTATTATTTATTAAATTTAATACCGTGATGAATGTGATTTTTTATTTATAAATATTATATACATATTATATATTTCATGTTAAAATGTATTTTATTAAATGTATTTATTAACTATGTTATATTTTTAAATAAAATTTATGTTTTCTAATTTTTTTATGTAAACACATCAAAGATTATTTTATAATAAATGAAATACCAAATGATTTAGAAAACAATATTTTATTTGCACTAGATATTTTTATTTCAAAACAGACATTTCAATTTGTACAGATAAATTTATAACGAATCTGAAATTTCGTCTTCTTTTATAACACTAAGACCCCGCCAGTGGTTTGCCCGAGCAAATGTGTCATCATCGTTGGTTTCTTTTGTTGTATCAACATCGTTTCTTTCTTCATAAATATCGTCCTCCCAAATATCGTCGCTGTCTATGCAATGATTTTGCAAAACACAGTAGGAGATGATGAACTTATTGATCAAATTCATTATTCTGAAATCTACGCGCAACAATTGAATGAACCTTTTTTTTTTAATCAAAACGCGTTTTCGCTTTTCATCCTTCTACATAAAAATTTATCATTTTTTTTATTTTGTGTAAATCGTTTATAATTTCGGTACGGTATTAACAACCAAGACTTTATTTCGTATGCACCATAACCAAGAACGTGGAACCTCTTCTCACAATTTTTTTCTAAGTCCTTGGATATTGGTGATAGTTTGTAAACTCTGGCATCATTAATTTTGCTTTGTGCTCCACAAAAAATTCAAGAATCTGCATTTTTTGTCACATACAGCCTGAAGAGTTATCGATGTCTGATCATACCGATTAACACACGCACGCCGATTTTATTAGCGGGGTTGAAATTGGTATATAGGAACCATCAATACAACGAATACTGTCATTTAAACACGCTATCTAAGAAACAAAAAGGAGATACGCTATCATTAAAATCAATAACATAATTAATTACCTATACCTCAAAAAAATCACTTAATAATTTTTATTTTTCTACAGTAGTTTTTAGGAAATATATGCTGTTTCCAGATATATGGTTTAGGAAATCTATAACTGTTAAAATAATAGCATGAGTTTTGGACTCACTATAACCAAACAAATTTGCCACTTGTCTAACGCTATTTAATAATTTAAATTTAATTTTTTTTATCACAATATAAATGACCATAGGTTATTGTATAAAATTAGAAGTTGTTCTTTCCACAAAAATATAAAAATATAGTATCTGCATCTGTATCTGAAACAATTTCCCGACCGTGAACACTTAAAACTGTGAAATAGCTGTGTTTTTATCGTCCAAATACAACAAAATCTTTACTTACATTACGATACTTACACACCGTTATTAACTGAGAAAAACATCAAGAAAAAAACAAAATATGAATCAAGAGAACAAAAATGAAATTATTTATAATAAATTATCATTAATTTCAACAATACTTAAGTATAAAACATAAAGAAAAACACGCAAATCAAATATGAGGAAAAAACTTTTTTTTTATTTTGCTTAAAATTACAACAAAATCTTTACTTATTATATCACACTTACACACTGTTATAAACCGAAAAAAAGTCAAATTCAATAAAAAATAAAAAAAAAATAAATTATAAATCAATAAAATGAGAATAATGTGGTTTCATTCAGATTTATCAATTCCATCGATTTTGAACATGGTTGAGAGAACGACAAAGCCGCATGGTATTTTTTATTCTTATATTGGTAACAAAACAAAAGATTTATCCACTTTACACAGAATTTATGTATAATTTTATAAGACTCGTTTAGTAATCACAAGAAAATACATAAATGATAAATTCAAAATATGCCGTCAAGTTTGTTATTGTTTGTATACTTGACATTTATGTAAGTGTTTGTGTTATTTTTTGATGGAAGATAAATTTATCAAAAAATCTCAGTTTCATAAAATTGATTTACATAAAAAAAATTAATTTTTTTGGCTGGAAGAACGCGCACAATTGATTTACATCAATTTTATTTGATGTACGTCAAATTTTTTTGGCTGAAAGAACTCCACATAAGAAATAAGAAAATAAAAAATGATTACAATTTATCTCACTCTCTGTTAATATTTATTTTATATATAATATTTATCTAGCTTGACGATGACTCGAATATATAAATTTTTCCCCATACAAAATCGCACAACGCGCCTAAAGAAGTTTTCACTTCAAAAAAACAAATACAAGCATTATTGTAAATACAACCAAAAAAAGTGAAAAGAATTTAAGTTTAATGTTTTCACTATCATTAAATTATATTTATATTATAAATTTTATTGTACATTAAATATTATATGCATATGCATTACACTATCATCTCTGGATAAACTTTTCGTTATACATGTTAAGGTTTTAAAAAAAAATTCTTACTGAAAATTATCCAAAGAGTTTATAATTAATTTTGTTCACTAACTGTGATTGTGTGATTCATACAATTAAATTTTTATCGTAGTTTATCAATTTTCGTTATAGTTAAAATTTTAATAAATAATTATATTTAAATTTAATTAAATAATTATAATTTAAAAATTAATATCGATTATACAAATAAATAATAAATAAATGAGTTAATATTATTTATTGTTAAGAGTTAATATTTATTTTTTATAAACTAAAAACGTTGTGTCACTTGCTGAATCCAATCAAGATAATGTGAAACACGAACATAAACTCCAGGAACATTAACTTGTCCACATCCAATACCCCATGATACAACACCGACTAATTTCCAACTACCATTACGTTCACATACTAGTGGACCACCACCATCTCCTTTACACGCGTCTTTACCTTCTTCTCCACCAGCACAAATGAAACCTGGATTTAATTTGTAATTATATCCTAAACGTGTGTTGCGTAATTGCTGTTGACATTGTGCATCTCCAATAATTGGTACATCAACTTCTTTGAGAATGTTTTGATATTTGCCATAATCCCCAAATGCATCTTTACCCCAGCCGGTAGTCCAACATCTTGCACCTGTGTAATCTGAATATTTATCTGGTAAACAAGCTGGACTAATATGTGGAGTTTGATTGTAATCAACAAAACGATCTAGTCGAAGAATTGCGATATCATTGTCTAAAGTTCCGGCGTAGTATTCAGGATGAATTGTTATTTGAACAACGTCACGTTCGATATATGGATAAAATTCAACATCATGATTTACATCCCATTCTCCGAGACGAGCACGAACTTCGTGACTTTTGTATCTGTGAAATTGAAATTTTTTGATTAATTTTGATTGAAAAATTAAATAATTTTGTTACTTACGATTTAATACAATGTGCAGCTGTTATAATATGATATTGATCGATCAATGTACCACCACAAGCATATACTGATTCTTTTGGATCTTTTTTCAAAAGAGCGACTTGCCATGGATATTCACCAAACTCACTATCACCATCAACATAAACAGGATTCTTAATTCTGCCAGTAATTCCTTGTGAATTTCTTGTTCCACATTGATTACGATTTTGGTGTTGTACCGGAACATTTGGACGACGACAACACACTTGACGTGGACCACATTGTGAAATTTGATTTTGGAAAGTACTAAATTGTGGTTTTTGTGAATTTGGATTGTAAAATGCTTGGCGCTATTAAATAAAAAAGGATAAATTTTTGTTATATTTTGTAGTCAAATTTTGGTTATTTAATTCTAAAATTTGTGCAAAAATGTGAATTGCTTTTGCTAAATTTTGGTCAAGATTTTTACGAAAATGATTCCTTTTTTTGGAATTAATCAAAAGATTTCTCTTTACAATATCGCTTCAATAATTTTATGTAAATTTCTAAAAATAACGAAAGCAATTTACAAGACAAAGTTACATGCAAGCTTAAAATTTTGATTGTGTAAAATTTTAAAAGGATGTATCTAATTAATTATTTTAATAAAATAAATTTTTTAATTAAAAGAAAAATAGAAATTAAATAAACTTTCACCTGTAATCATTTTATTAAGAAAACTATAAAATGTGTCTGAAAAGTCGTGGTTGAGTTGCGTTGTGTAATATGATTGTATTTTCGTTCCGTTAGCATATACTTGTGCAATGAGTCAAAGATAATTGTATTTAAAGTATAAATTAAGACACCTTACCTTTTCCGGGTTACTAGATCTTGCTTCAGAGATTTCAATATTTTTGATATTGGGTTCGGTATCGGATGTGCTTGTTTCATCTATTTCGGTGGTAATATCACGTTTTCGTCGACTGTTTGGAAAAGCAACATTTTTGCTTCTTTCGTTGTTGTTTGTACCATAATTATTTGGAGTTAAATTTGGATTGTTTTGAGATGCAATATTATTTGCAAAATTTTGATTTTGATTAAGGGCTTTGTTAGTGTTTTGCGGGTAAACACTTTGATAGTTTAGATATTGATCTTGGTTTGAAACGTTTGCGCTACGACTGTAAAACGAATTTGGTGGTTCATGACTATATTCTGAGGATAGACCTGATGGATATGATTCATATGAGCTACCACCTTCCCGATAATAACCATCCGTATGACCATAATCTCCATAGCCATTTGGATTGTAAGGAGAACTTGGGTAAAACTCTTGACCACCATGATGAGAATAATGAGGTTGTGAATAATGTGGCTCTGGGTGATGATGGTGAGGATGGTACACTGCTGGTGGCTCAGCAACATGAGTATGCTGGTGATAGTGTTGATTCACAAGACCACCACCGCCATATCCTCCACCATATCCCCCATAGCCATGTTTCTTACCCTTAAACAATCCACCAACTTTATGAATTATATTTTCATTCGGAGTAACATGTAAATTTACCAACGGTTTTAATAATTTTTCTCCATATTCATTTTTAGAAACTTGGAATGAGACAAGCGGATTTACGTTAACCAGCCCTAAATTTAAACCATTTGGACTAATTGATCCGAAATAAGGATTTGGTAAAGGATATGGACCGTAAGGATTCAATGGATAGCCTTGATTCGGATAAGGCAAACCAAATGAAACTCCAAATGTAGGTACAACACGTTTTGATCCTACTCCTCCTCCGATACCAGCAAGTCCTCCAAGTCCCAAAAGACGCTAAAACAATTTAATAGGTAAGGTTTGGAAGATTTTTCAAATTCATTTCAAAAACAAACAATAAATAAAAATTAATAATAGCATTTAAAAAAACAAAAATCAAACAACCAATAATTAAATTATTTTTAATTAATTCCATACTGTTACGTTTTAGCTACCAATATTAATCAATTAAATAGAGTTTTGTTATTTACAATAAAACTTATCAGTATGAGAAATAATTAAATTAATTAAATTATTATTATATATTTTTTTGCTATTTTACATTTTTATTTATGTTTTCCTGATTATTATTACCAATACAAAATAGTGACAAAGCTTTCAATTTATTAACAGAAGGGAGCTTCCGAAAGCTGACTGAAATAAATTGCAATAATTGTATTGGTAAAGTTTGTATTGTTTTAGTGTATTTTGAGTTCAAAATTCTCAAGGAGTAGAAAATCTGTGTTTTTGGTTTGTGTCCTTGTTCATTAGATGTTTAGTTAAGAAAAATATTTTTGATTACAATAGAAAAGTGTTTATATACAGTGTTAGAAAAAAGCAAAGCATAATTTAAATTATATAAAAAAATTACTCTTACCGCTTCGCCTTCAGTTTGTTCAGTATCAGATTTTTTCTCACTAACATCACGTTTTGAAATTTTTTTGACTTCTTCATTTTTAGTATCTTCGACTTTGGTTCCGGCTTTAAGGACATCTTTTGTTACACGGATGATAGGTTTTGTTGCGTTAACACTAGTTTGCTCATCAGTTATTGCTTCAATATCTTTTCCATTAATATTACGTGGATCTAATGGTAATATTAAATCATCTTTGCGTCCGATTACATCATCTGCTTGACATTGTTCGTATGGCACACAAACGCAATCAAAATTTTCTTTACGTTGGGTTTCAAATGATTGATATTTTTCTCCTTGATTATATTGATTGTTTACGCTGTATAAGGAGCCTGTTGCATATTGACCTAAACCATTTCCCTTGTATCCTCCATTTAAATTTAATTCTTTTTTATAATAGTCGGGATTGTTTGAATGGAAGCTGTTTGTATTTCCATTATATGATCCTGATGTCGAGTCTGAAAATTGGCTATTAGCTCCAAAACTATCATAACCATTTGATCCAAATGTTGGTGGTCCTTGATTATTAAGACTTGATTGTAGTTGTTGGAAACCTTCACTTACAGGTTTGAGACCATTTGTGTTGTACGAATTTAATGAAGAAGAAGATTGATAGTTTGATCCATAAACACCATTTCCAGTAACACCATTGACTGGTCCAAGACCCGAATTATTTATTCCTGAATAAACTCCATTGCTTTGTTGTTTTCCATAATAGCCGAGACCGTTTTGAGAGCTCATTGGTGTAAAACCGTTTGTTGATAATTGATTGTTTATACCAGAGTTTTGGTATCCAGATGAGCTGTATTCATTTGAGTTGATTGAATTACCGTGAGATACGGAAACTGGAATTGGAATTGGATTATTTACTACTAGTGGAACTTTGATATCGGCTTCAGCATGATGAAAATGATGATGAACATGTTGTTGAACAGCTTCACCTTGTAGTCCACTTCCACTTCCGTGTCCGTTTAATGATGGCCCAACCGGTGAGTTACTAACAAACGATGGTTTATCATGATGATGTTTATTTTCATGTAATTGTTGACCCGTAAATGAAGAACCTGAATGTGAATATGAGGATGAAGAATCGAATGATTGCTTGTTAGGGTTTACAAACTCATATGGACTAACCGGGCCTTCATAAATTGGGCCTGGTGGTTTTGAAAAATAAACTGGACCTTCAGATCCAAATGGAAGACTGTTCAGGTATGGTTTTGATACAGGAGGCCCACTATATCCAACTTTACGTGGTGGTCCGTTGTAATTATTTATTGGACCTTTAATTGGCACCGGCATTGGTTTTGGAGCACCATAAGGTCCTTGATGTTGAGACGGTGAAGGATATTTAGAATAATTTGGTGGCGGTTGTGGTGGCCCACCACGAATATGCACTGATGGAATTGGTCGGCCAACTGGACGAATAGCAATTGGTTGTGCATAAATTAAATCATCAGGAGAATAATATGGTCGTTTTCCTTCGGCATCGTCACATTGCATTAATCCCAAACTACATAATTTATCTTTAATCAAATTTCTAGCTTGTGCATCATCTCCCGAGTTTAAAGCATCCTTTATACTGGGATCGCTGTATACATCATCTAAACCATCGATATTCCGCCCTTGTCGACCTGAGCTCAAAATCGTTTCGATTACTTCATCTAAATCATTATCATCCGATTTTTGTGTAACGTTGGAAGAAGTGTGTTGAGCGAACGTTGATGAAACAAGCAACGTTACTATAAAAACTCCCAGATGTGTTAAATTCATTTTGTTTCCAATTTATCTAAAAACAAAAGAAAAAAATTTAATTTTTATTTCGCAAAAAAAATATAATAGTAGAATAGCGTAGGTTATGGTTAATCGCATAATCATATCCAAAATGAGATGAAAATAAAACGAATGATAAAGAAAGTTTGCGTAATTATGACTATTTACGATAAATACAGTTTCGAAACGTAAAATAAACTGGTGGGTGTTCATTTTGCTTAAAAACTTGCTTAACCACACATCCAAACCATATTTAACGATGATCTGAATTTAGTAAATAAATAACAACAAATAAAAATAATACTTTTACTTTCGTTTTGCAACTGATATTTAAAAGTAAACTTTCTTCGACATTGTGAATTATAATTTTTATATTTCTTTATAGTCTGTTGCTACAGTTACGTGGAAATTCATTACAACATCAATTTGCATATAAAATTTGTTATCGAATATTTCGATTTCATGTTAACATAAATTAATAATAGAAATTTATATTTGGATAATTTTATTATTTGTTGTGCTACGTTATATAATTTATTTATCATATTATTTTCAATAATCAAGGTTTAGTTTTGGATAATTAGCCGATTGACATAGAAACGTGACTTAAATACACATTATACACCATTTTGGCAGACGGTTGTGGGTTTTACTAGATAAGCTAGAAATTTTTTATCACTCGTTTAATAATACTAATTTTACGAATTTAAACTAAAATATATACAACAAAACATAAACAACCTAATAGTTAGCGAAATATAACGAAAATAAGTATTTTAGTTTGAGCCCTATGTATAGGCGAGCGGCCTTTTTTGTAATAAAGTTTGATTGAAAAAATTTCCAATGAAATTAATAAAATTATTTAAATTTTATTTATACAAATATATACACATAGACAAATTTCTTGCAATTTTAAAATAAAATCAATAAAAGAATAACGGTTAATTTTATCTCTTGAAAAACAAATTATTCACGTTTTAACAATTTTTTTAGATAAAAAATAAACGATTATTTTATCCGATTATCTATAAAAATATCCATATTTGGTTTATACAATATTATTTCTATCAAAAATTTCATGTAATTTTAAAATTATACCAATAATGAAATAACGATTATTATTATTATTGTTGTCTATGTTTATATTATTATAAACATTTTTGGAAATTAAACATTATGCGAGAAATAAAATACATTTTTAACTTTTGTTATTCAGAAGAAAAACTTTATGCAATTTTAAAATGGAATCAATAAGACATAGCAGTTGGTGACGTTGTTTTTGTACATTTGTGTATGTATAAACCGTGTATGATTATGTTAACTGAGGCAACGAAAACTGAAACTCATTTTTGATTTGAGTTATTCTGCTGTGAATCTTTATTATAAAATAAAATCAATATTGATAAGGTTCTTAATATTGTTTATATGTAAACAAAAAATTTACCATATTTTAAATACTTCTGTATAAGTTAATAAATCAATTATTTTAACGAATTATCCGAAAAATAAAATTCATTTTATATATACGTCATTTACACAAAAAAATTAAACAGTTATACTAAAGGATTAAATAGAGAATAAAATCCATTATTGATTTGTAAGTAAAATTTCATACAATTTTAAAACGAAATCAATAATGGCATAACGGATCTAAATATTGAAATAAAAATTTGTAGGGTAAAAATAAACTGATTATTTTAAAAAATTAATATCCATTTTCATATTATAAACTTGTTTAGCCGGGTTTAAAATTTTATATTTTATTATTTTGTTTTTCCTCAATTTACCTTGAAAAGCTTAAAGTTACTTTAAATTTTAGAACAATCGGATTAAATTAAAATAATTATTCGAAAAATCCTTCTTATCACTTTTAAAATTACAAATTGTTTCCTCATTTTTTATGATTTGGCACACCTCGTGTATCTGTAATTTAGTTTTATTTCTTTCCTTAGCCAAAATTTGAACATCATCGAATTTAAATTCATGTTTATTTTCTATAGAATGTTTAGCAAGTGCAGAACAATTATTAGTAACTGAAGTTTTTTTAGAATCATATTTATGTTGATCCATACGAACACCTAATTTTTGAATTGTTTCACCAATATATGTTGTGTTACAGTTATTACAATCAACCTTATAAAAAAAAATAAAAAAAATTTAGGAAAAACAAAATAATAAAATATCCATTTTCTTAAAATATGCGATGTGTAATATGAATTACAACATTGAAATTGACAAAAATTTGCAAAATAAAACTAAAATGTTATTAATCTAGCTAGTGGAATAGTGAAATAGTGATATAATAAATACAAATGTGTCCCTATTTCGGAACCTTTTGATGCATGTTAAAAATAAAATGATCATTTTAACGTTTATCAACCGAAAAATAAATACCATTTTTATTTATGTTATTCCTATATAAAAACCGCATGCAATTTTAAAATGAAATCAATAAAGGCATAACTGTATCTTATATTATCTATGTGAAATAAATATCTATCAATGTTTTCAAAATTTTTTTAGATTAAAAATAGGTCGATTATTTTTATTTATTAATAGTACCAGACATTTATTTGTAGTTTTTCAATATTATATTAAGTTTTTAATGCTAAAGATGATATGATTCAGATACGAATTTTTCACCGATTTAGTAGTTTAGCAGAGTTGATAAACTAAAGTCTCCAACTAATTGAGGGATGGTAGTGATAACGATGCTGTAAAATTTTAGTAAATTGAAATAAAAGTTGATTATGGAGAAATAGTCAGACAAACACTTGTTTAAAATGGAACACAATTTTTAAATTTACATGCATTTATACAAAAATGCTACATGCATACAAAGTCCTGTGTTTTAATCCCACCATCACTACTCGAAAAGTAGAATCTCGAAATAAATTACTAAAAACTGTTTCAATCATCATGAAAATGTGCACATCTTTATAACATAATTATTCCAAAAAGGTCTTCAACCGCGTCACACTTCTTCGAATTCATAATACCCAAATCTAACCATAATCCTGTTTGTGTTAAAGAAAATGTGTAATTTGCAAAAGAAATACATAACAATAATACAAATTGCAAATTTCACATAAAACTTAAAAAACACAAGTGAAAGTTGTTACTCTCGTAAAAACTGTTTTTTATGGTGGCGTCAATTTTTTCTTACATATCAATTTTTTTTTTCTTTCTGATATAAAACCAAATCTCAGATAATTATATAATCACTCACCGTTAAATTTTAAATAAATTGTTATTTTTTTTTTATTTTAATTTTCTTTTGTATTTATCCAACTATGTGGATGAACAAACTGTTTTCTTTAATATCACAAAATGTTCACAAAATCACACAAAATTTTTTTTTATTATTTAAACTTAAAACACAAAAGCACTTGGAAAAAAATTGTTTCAAACTAAATTACAATTTCACCAAACCGTTGATTTTATAAGAATCCCACCAAAAAAACTATCAAAATAAAGATAATTTTTAAGCTTTTCTTATAACTTTTATTTTTATACACTTTTTTGTATTTATTTTTTTTCCGTTTGACGAATCACAAAATACTTTCTCTTAAAAATAAAAATAAAAAAAAATTTAATTATATTTTAATAAGTTTTAGTTATTTAAATTCATCTTTGTGAAGGTGTTATGAAGTTATTGATTGAATAATGATGATTTGATCAAAATGTTTCATATATATATCCAAAATACGATGAATACAATTTAGATTAATTCTAAAATTTTATTTTATTTTACGTCTTAAAGAAAGGGAAACACTAAGAAAATTTGGATCTAAATTTGTAATCATAATTTCTCCCCACTTAAGTTAAGTCTGCTGTGTTTACGGATCCACATAGTTTTAAGCATAAGAAATTTTACAATTTTGTGTACCAAATACAACTCAAAAAACCTTCGACACTGAAGGTAATTCATTGTAAAAAAATATTGTGTCAACAAATAATGTTTGATTCTTTGGTCTGAATAGTTTATGGGAAATCCATTTTTATTAATGTCATCTTACTCATAAGTCCTTGCAAATGATAAGAAATTAAATATAATTCTTTGACAAAAGAAACATGATTAATGATTACTTATTAGACCGCATGTCTATTGTGAATACTCGTTACAAGCTTTTCAGTAGACTCAGGAGTAGTGATGCACCGAGTACCCGGCAATTACCCGCTCATTATTTAAATACCCGGTTTCTACCCGGAACCAGCATTTTTTTTCATTACCCGATACCGGGTAAAAAAAATATTAAAAAAATCAATATTTATAAATTCCAGCTTCATTTTCCGATTTAATTTCATCTAAACAATACCATATATCTTGAACTATTGTAATGATCCTCAATGCTATCCAGTCTTCTTAATAACAACAGAAGAGTGAATATCATTGAAGACATTATCAGAAATATTTATCCACAAACTCTATACCAGACCGCTATTGATCCCGGCTAAAGAATCAGGGTATAGGGAGGTGGGGATTACTGGAGAGTTTTGTGGACCTTGCTAAGCGGAAATAAAAATTATAGACAGCAGAGAAAGAAACAAAAAAAAAATTTGATGAAAAAAAATGTTGATGGGAAATGGTCATTGGTCCCAAGACGTTCATTGGATTGGTCACCGCACTTCAAGAATTCATACCATCATCTTCCTTCTTCCCTCCTCACCCCACAAGACAAATGAGAACTAGCCCATATTCAAGAAATATGAATTTAAAGGTCAAAAGGAATTTAAAAGAAAAACAAAAAATCGAACAAAATAAATAAGAGACCAATATACATATATATACTTCAATTTCAGTTATATTTCGATATAGTTATATATTTTTATTTGATTTAAATTTAGCATTGATACTTAAAACTACTTACCATCACCAAAGTATCTAAACATAGTAATCTTAATTAATTAGAATGTAATAGACAACACAAACACATAAATAATTTTTTCTTGTATATATTTCTATAGCGTTTAATTGTCACATTGATAGCAATTTCCACTAAAACTGTTTTGCTTTAGATTTAAAAATGTACAAAATATTCTAAAATTGAAAATCTTTTTTATATATGATTCAAGTACAAAAACTCTCTGTTAGCATCTTCCACTAATCAAACAAAAACGATCCAATATTCTCATTGGAATATCTACACCTGACGGTTTTCCTCCTATATTGACATCTTTTGCTTCGATAAAAATCAATATTTCAATATCCAATGTCCAATATCCAAAAAATTCAATATCCTATTATTTAGCTCTTTTCTACGTCACAAATGATTTAGTATGATTATTTCAATATGAGTATAATTATTTAACTGTTAACTGTTGTTAACGGTTGATGCTACCGTCATCATTCATGTGTCTATTATTTTCCCTTCCACTAATTAAACATTCTACCCGCCTTTTTATTCAATTAACCTAATCCCCAGATCGATTTAGATAAATTATTTTATTAAGAGATATTACTTTTAGACTGATTTGTTCTTCAATAAAGTTTTCTGATTAAACTGTTTCCTGTGTCCATTCAAACAAATCCAAACAAAATTCGACATAAAAAAAAATGATATAATAAAACAGTACCTTTTATGTAGTTGAAATCATATTTTCACTATAATGGTTATTGGTTAATCAACACTAACGGAATATCGATCTTAGGATTGATATTGTTCCGATATGAATACATATTGCAAATTTTATTTTATTTTAAACGAAAATCATATTTTCACATAAACACCAATGAATCTATCACTATCTTTTAAACAGTTAATAATATTTCCCGATATAAATATTTTCAGTTTTGTAGGATTTAATTAATAGGACATCACAAACATTAAAAATATTTTTTTTATGATTTTAAATTTATCACTATTCAAATAACATAATAATAATCTTATTCAACAAAAAGTAATTAATTAATCGCAACAAATCAAATCCAAAAATAATTTTTCCATTTTTAACTTGACCAAAGCACGGTCACTGAATAATTAATTCGACAACCAACATTTCTTTTCCTTCTTTTTTTCCCCAAAAAAATATTATTTTAGAATTTCGTTTTTTTAATTGATATTAAACAGGATAATCAGACAAAAAAAATTTATAAAAAAAAAGTTGCAATGAATCAGGGTTTTGCAACAGTCGTGGGGACGTACCTACCCCTGAGATATCTTATGCTTAACCGACTGAGCTAGCCGATCATGGAACCACTAACTCTATTAGCATTTTACGTCTTTGAAATGGTACCTCCCTAGACTTTTACCCTGACTGTCTTCCACGTCGCACATAACATGACCAACCAATTTAGTCACAACAGCTGGTATGTATTTTGGAGCTAGCTTTGATGCAAACCGCTCGCTTGCCTTACTTTGTGTAAAGTTCTTTACATATACGGTTTGACCTACTGTTATACGGGGAACTCGAGACCGTAAGTTGTACCTTGAACACATCTTTTCATTAGCTTGACTCAGATGTTTTTGAGCCTCTTGATAACGCTGATGTAATACATCTGGTTTTTCAGTAAAGCTGGCATAACCACCCGTAAAATCGTGAATTTGGCGTAGAATTGAATAGCTGGAGCCATGGAGGAGGGGGTGTTGACCAAACACTAAAAAATGTGGTGAAAATTGAGTTGATTGATGAACACAGTTCCTTAAAGCATGCGTGATTGCATTTAGATTTTCATCCCATACTTTGTGGTCGGCTTTGATATAGGCTCTTATGGAAGAAATCAAGGTTCTATTGACCCGCTCTGACGCATTAGCCTGTGGTGAGTACTTGGCAGTAAAAATGTGTTCTACTCCGTATTTAGAGCACAGAGATTTTGTTAGTTGTGATTCGAATTGTCGTCCATTATCTGTTACTAGTACCTCCGGTACACCAAACAGAAGAAAAATTTGATCTTCTAAAAATTTACAAACTTCCACCGCCGTGGCTTGCCTCACGGCTTTCGTTTGCACGAATTTGGTAAGATGATCAACAGCTATAATTATGGAAGTGTTACCTTTTTTGGTTCTAGGGTAAGGACCAAGAAAGTCCACATATATTCGTTGCCAAGGGCGAAATGTCATGTCAAATGAACCTAAAGGAGGTCTAGTAATGTAATTAGCCGCTTTGTTGGATTTGCAGCTGGTACACAGTCCAACAAATCGTTTAACCTCAGTAGTCATACTGGGCCAAAAATAGTAACGGCGAATTAGTTCTATAGTTTTACTTATTCCTAAATGAGCTGACGTTGGTGGACAGTGCGCTAAAGCTATTACCTTTGGCCGCAACGCTTCTGGAATAAGTAGCTTCCAACTAGGTATATCAGTTTCTGGTTCAACATTTGGATGAACATTGATAAACGCATGAGCTCCTACCACTTTTAAATTGGTTTTACCTTTAGATCCATCTAGGTTGTGTATTAGATCTCTATATTCCACCGAGTTAAACTCTGGCGCGTTAAGGTCAATATGTAAAGGTAAATCCGAATTAGGAATAGTATTTAGAATTATGGAATCCATGTCCATTCGAGATAGTGCATCTGGAACGGCATTTTGAGAGACTTTGCGATACTCAATCTCAAAATTATACCCCTGCAACTTAAGACTCCAACGAGCCAGTCTTCCTGTTGCATCCTTTAAGGACATCAACCACGTTAAGCTCGCGTGGTCTGTTATGACAGTAAATGGCAAACCCTCAACATATGCACGAAACCGTTTAATGGCCAGCACGGCAGCTAGGCACTCCAACTCTGTAACACTATAATTACGCTGCGCACCGTTTAGTTTATGAGACATGAAGGCTATGGGTCTATCATGACCTTCAATATCTTTTTGGAAGAGCACAGCTCCGACTCCACTACTGCTAGCATCACATTGTATAAAAAATCTTTCTTCGTAGTTTGGGGTGATCAGCACGGGGGCGGAAGTTAAAGCATCTTTTAAAGACTTGAACGCGTTTTCAGCATCGATGGACCAAACAAATTTTTGCTGTTTCTTTAACATGTTCGTTAAGGGAGCCGATAACGTTGAATACCCGCTAATAAAGCGTCTGTACCATCCAGTTATGCCCAGAAACCGTCTTATTTGACGTACATTTTTAGGGGTTGGGAACTTAGAAATGGCTTCAACCTTGTCTAGGTTAGGTCTTAATCCTCCCTCACCAATAACATAACCGAGGTAATTTATTTCTTTCAGAAGAAAATTGCTTTTTTCTATATTTATAGTTAGTCCGGCGCGTGTAATCCTTTCAGCAACATCGGATAAGAGCGATAGGTGTTCTTCGAAAGTTGATGTGGTGATCAACAGATCGTCTAAATAAACAAATACTCGGTCATGAAGATGATGGGGAATCACTTTATTCATTAACCTACACAAGGTTTGAGGCGCATTGCAAAGACCAAAGGGCATAACTCGAAACTGGTAAAGAGGTCTTCCGGGGATACTAAAAGCAGTTTTATCTTTAGAGTTTGGGTCCAAAGGAATTTGCCAAAAGGCATCCTTTAGATCCAAACTAGAAATATAACGTGTTTGATCCAGTCTACTGAGGAGTCCTTCTATTAATGGTAGGGGATATGCGTCTTTTTTCGTTACTAGGTTGAGCCTGCGAGCATCTAGGCATAACCGTGCTTTTCCGTTTGATTTTCTTACAATTGCCATCGGTGAGCTCCATCCACTATTACTTTCTTCTATAACATTCAGTTCGAGCATCCGGTCAATTTCTTTATAAATTTCCTTTTGCACGGCCGGGGAAACAGCATAGTGCCGTTGTTTTACCGGTACCGCATCTCCAACATCAATGGTGTGACATAATAAATTAGTTCGTCCCAGACCTTGTTTTTCAAAACTGGGTAAAAGTCTTACTATTTCATCCAATCTTTCCTGTTGCGCAGCCGATAAATTCTGGTGATGATTGTCTACCTGAGTAGAAGCAGATATTTCCGATACTAAATTCGGTTGTAGATTAAAATTTTCCCAAAAGTCATAGCCAAGGTATAAACTTTGACTTAGACTCGGGACAACATAAAATCTCATATCTAAAGTTCTATTGTTATATGATACATGCGCATTCACATAACCTATTACCTGTTGCGGGGAACCACTGGCAGTACGGACTGAAGTTTTCATTGGATGAAGCAGAAGGTTATGAATTTGGATTAGGCTGAGGGAATCTTTACCCAAAGCACTAATGTTCGCGCCACTATCTAATAGCCCTCGCATGGCTATACCATTTAATTCTATGTTGGCATAGGGTCTATTATCATTGACAACCTCCTCCAGAGTGTCAAAGACAGTTTCGGAAATATTCTTTTGAACTTTTCGTCGATGGCGAAAATAATTGATGGAGCGTTGGTAGCGTGGTTTTTTGGAAAAAAGACTAGAGACTAAGTGTGGATGAGTCATTTTTAAGTGGTCCGTGGTGGACCAGGATTGTTGTTGCTTGGATTGTTTGGTCCTATTATCGCAGGTGGTTGAATACGGAGATGACGAGATCCTGTCGCTCGCATCTCCGCAGGGAAGTTTCCCTGTGATCGATTGCAATTGTTACAATGTGGCTTAAGAACCTCTGGTGTTCCACATCCGTAGCAAAATATGCCTCGACAAGGTTGATCACAGTCAAAGTATGAATGGCCCAATCTTCGACAATTCCAACAAGTATAGAGGACAGGAGGACAAAAATTTTGTGGTTTTATATTGCTAGTGGTCCTCAAACGACCAAGCTGAACTGCCTCTATATGTTCTTTATTTTCAACGTTCATACCGTTATAATTAATACTCGGGATACTGTGTGGAGTGGTGATAAAGGAATTATCTACTTCATGAATGTTAAATCGCATGTTCATGGACGTTTCTGGGGTATATCCTTCCATCTTCCAAACATCTTCCGTAGCAACACACGTGCTAACTAAGTCTGCCATAGATTGAACGAACTTACCAGCCAAATGAACACGCAGTCCCGGGCGCATATTATTTCGCAGAATTTCCAGTAGCTCAACATCTAACAAAGCTACTCTCAAGGGTACTGCTATTTTTATTATATCGTAATAGAAATCAAGGAAAGGCTCTTTAGGCTTTTGTTTACGGTTGTTGATCAACTGCCGTATATCTGCATCGGTGCGTCGGTCTTGGAATCGATGTATAAAGGACCCTTTCAATTGTGACCAATTACAATTGGGATTGCAATGTATCGTTAACCAATAATGTTGTTCAGCCGTTCCTTTTAGCAAAATACACACATCGTTCACTAATTGTTTTAGAGACACACCATTTTTAACTGCCAAATGCTCTACTCTAAATAAAAATGATTCAACAGCCATTCCAGAAGATGAACCATCAAATGAAATGCCCCATCTATAAACAGGTGTACCAGTATTGTTCCAATCACTTCCACGGTTACTTGCAGGTGCAGTGAAGTTCATTCGATGAGATACCGATGGTGGAGGTACAGCTGGGTCGTAAGCTAACAGGTCATTTGCTCTTTGCAATTGTATGTTTGATAGAGGATTGTTACCAATTGCCACCGAAGGCTGAGGGTTAATCTGGGCAAAACGCCGATTGACCTCGTTAATCATTTCGGAAAGTTCTCCCATATGTGTTGTTATATTAACAGCGGATACGTCGGAACGGTTGTTCACATGTTGAGACTGATTATGCATGGTAGTTGTAGGGTTTGTATTAATGCCACCCTCAGGTGTTCTTAAATCAGTATGTGTTTGCAAATTGGGGCTACTCGAAACATGAGTAGGGGTGGACGATTGATTGTTTAAATTTTTACTGCAAGAAGGTAAGTTCTCTGCTGCGACTTCTGTTTCTTTAATGTCTTCCACCTGAATGCGGTCAATGGACTCAATTGTCCCATTTTTATCTAATTGTATTGTCCGATGTTTATCAAGGATCTCAATCAGAGCATCACATGATGACAACAACGTAAGAGCGGTCTTGGAGACACCTTTAGCCGTGCTAATCCGGTTAAGACGTCCTTGAATATGCATAAGCCGAGATTGAATTACTCTCAACTCATCAATATCAACTGAATCGGACTCTAACGCGACAGTGTTATGCAACTGTTGTTGCACCTCTTTAAGTTTTGAAGAGCATAACACGATCTCCCTTTTTGGTTGCTTCAATGCGGATTTATGTGCTCTAGTTGGTGGTTCTCTAGTTTTTGCCGCTTCTTCACTTAATATTATAGGTAAACTGTCAAATTGGGCCTTTGCCGAGCCCGTTAACTCTCTTATCTGACATTCCACAAGTAACTCGTCAGGCGCTAAAGAATAATAATCCATTCTCTGTACGTCCAAAAATTTATCAATAAACCCCAAAAAAAAATAATTTAAGTATATGAAAATAAAATTAAAGTACACTTCAACTGTTCGTAGATAACGTAAGCGTATTTCACAAAAAAGTTATTTTATAATAATGTAATACGGAAAATATCGTATAGTAATCTTTAATGTTAATGAAAGTAATATTCCTAAATTGGTATATAAAAAAAAATTGGAACAAAACGTATTTTATACGAGTAAGAAAAACATATAAAATATTTGTATTCTTATCAAAGAAAAAAAAAGAAATAAGCAAAAAAAATGTGGTCTATAAATAATATTAAAAATTAATTTTAAAAATAAAAAAAAAAATACTTGCTAGTGTTCCGGAGTGAATTATTTTTGGCTTAACTTTACTAACCTTTATTTTCTTTTATATAGTTTATACAATACAAAAGTAACTAATATTTACTAAATTGGATTTTTTTTTACAAACAAAAATATTAAAATAGCACTACAACTGAAGTACTACAATTATTTGGTCTTTATTTCCTTTTCTTAAACAATCCGCGAATTGTGGGATAGCTAGAGAGGAAAGAGAAAGAGATGCGGGAATTAAATCACTATAACATAAGCGGTAGGACCAATCAAAATATTCCGAACCAAGACAATTTCCAAAGAAAAGATTAGTTCTTAAGGAACAAAAAAAAAATTAAAACAAAATTTTGAAAACAAAACCATAAATATGCAAATGCATTACACACCTTGAATTTTCTTGAATAGAACCTCAGAAGTATGATACTCCTAACACTGCACTCAAATCATGATTTATAATAATGAAAAACCGTGCGATCATACCTTGAGTATTAAGCAACTAAGATGAATGCTTGAAGCGTAAAAAAAAATTTTTTTGGAAACGATTACGATGCAAGTGGAGTACCGCGATTAAATTCAAACGTCGGTTGACGGAAATTGTACGAACCTTGCAAACGAAATCGTTGACCAATATCAAAATTCTTAAGGAAATTCAGGTATGAACAAGGAATGTCTCGTCCTTTGTGTTCTTTGATAGTAAGCAAATAATTCAACAACTACCAAGCTAGGTTTATTTGCTTTCAAAGAAAAAATTTAAACTGTCACAGACATGGGAATCAATACCAAAGTGGAACACCATGCGCAGTTAAAACTAATACGGACAAAACTTTGTTGCTCTCAAAGATCACGATTTATCGAAATCTAAAGCAAATGATCTTATGAATTTTTATGGTTAATGATAAGAAAACAAATTGGTTAAGCCATATTATTTGGGCGCCACTGTAATAATCCTCAATGCTATCCAGTCTTCTTAATAACAACAGAAGAGTGAATATCATTGAAGACATTATCAGAAATATTTATCCACAAACTCTATACCAGACCGCTATTGATCCCGGCTAAAGAATCAGGGTATAGGGAGGTGGGGATTACTGGAGAGTTTTGTGGACCTTGCTAAGTGGAAATAAAAATTATAGACAGCAGAGAAAGAAACAAAAAAAAAATTTGATGAAAAAAAATGTTGATGGGAAATGGTCATTGGTCCCAAGACGTTCATTGGATTGGTCACCGCACTTCAAGAATTCATACCATCATCTTCCTTCTTCCCTCCTCACCCCACAAGACAAATGAGAACTAGCCCATATTCAAGAAATATGAATTTAAAGGTCAAAAGGAATTTAAAAGAAAAACAAAAAATCGAACAAAATAAATAAGAGACCAATATACATATATATACTTCAATTTCAGTTATATTTCGATATAGTTATATATTTTTATTTGATTTAAATTTAGCATTGATACTTAAAACTACTTACCATCACCAAAGTATCTAAACATAGTAATCTTAATTAATTAGAATGTAATAGACAACACAAACACATAAATAATTTTTTCTTGTATATATTTCTATAGCGTTTAATTGTCACATTGATAGCAATTTCCACTAAAACTGTTTTGCTTTAGATTTAAAAATGTACAAAATATTCTAAAATTGAAAATCTTTTTTATATATGATTCAAGTACAAAAACTCTCTGTTAGCATCTTCCACTAATCAAACAAAAACGATCCAATATTCTCATTGGAATATCTACACCTGACGGTTTTCCTCCTATATTGACATCTTTTGCTTCGATAAAAATCAATATTTCAATATCCAATGTCCAATATCCAAAAAATTCAATATCCTATTATTTAGCTCTTTTCTACGTCACAAATGATTTAGTATGATTATTTCAATATGAGTATAATTATTTAACTGTTAACTGTTGTTAACGGTTGATGCTACCGTCATCATTCATGTGTCTATTATTTTCCCTTCCACTAATTAAACATTCTAGTCGCCTTTTTATTCAATTAACCTAATCCCCAGATCGATTTAGATAAATTATTTTATTAAGAGATATTACTTTTAGACTGATTTGTTCTTCAATAAAGTTTTCTGATTAAACTGTTTCCTGTGTCCATTCAAACAAATCCAAACAAAATTCGACATAAAAAAAAATGATATAATAAAACAGTACCTTTTATGTAGTTGAAATCATATTTTCACTATAATGGTTATTGGTTAATCAACACTAACGGAATATCGATCTTAGGATTGATATTGTTCCGATATGAATACATATTGCAAATTTTATTTTATTTTAAACGAAAATCATATTTTCACATAAACACCAATGAATCTATCACTATCTTTTAAACAGTTAATAATATTTCCCGATATAAATATTTTCAGTTTTGTAGGATTTAATTAATAGGACATCACAAACATTAAAAATATTTTTTTTATGATTTTAAATTTATCACTATTCAAATAACATAATAATAATCTTATTCAACAAAAAGTAATTAATTAATCGCAACAAATCAAATCCAAAAATAATTTTTCCATTTTTAACTTGACCAAAGCACGGTCACTGAATAATTAATTCGACAACCAACATTTCTTTTCCTTCTTTTTTTCCCCAAAAAAATATTATTTTAGAATTTCGTTTTTTTAATTGATATTAAACAGGATAATCAGACAAAAAAAATTTATAAAAAAAAAGTTGCAATGAATCAGGGTTTTGCAACACTATGTTATGCTCATGAAGCACTGATAGATCCGTGTTAGGCTCTGTATTTTCGTCTTTTCCATCTTCATTCCCAACTGATCCGGAAGCTTTCATAATTTCATCTATGATCCGCAATGTTTGGCTCCTTTTAGGGTTTTATAAATGCAAGTTAATACCGTGGATCTAAGATAGTCGCAATGACATACAATTTATTTGTTTTTACGTCTTGAAACTTGGCTTGCAAATTACAATGAGTTAAGCAAGTCTCTTTACATTTATTTTATTTACGTTTATTTACATTAACTAACTCCAAAGCTGCCAAATTAGGAATCAACATTCATAAAGTAGCTTCTTCTGAACTGGCCGCGAAAGTAACGTTATAAAACTACTCTAGTAAGAAAAAACATTTTCAATTAATTTAAAGTTGCTTGCGGTTACAAATGGTATATTGTGATCCAAAGAATAGTGCGCAATGGCCCGTTTCTGCTCTAATAATCTCTTTAACATATGATAGGTTGAATCGAGATGACACATCTTGAACCAGCTTGTGTTGAGAGAAATATTTACAGAAAGAATTTACAGAATTCTCGGTTTGTTTGTAAAAGAAAATTAAATTAAATACCCGGACCGGGCGGCCGGGTATTATGAAATATAAGCCCCATTATTATATAAGCCATTATGAAATATAAGCCGGGTACCCATTACCCGGCTTACTGGATTTTTAGGACCCGGTGCATCACTACTCAGAAGTCTATATAGCGGATGTGGCGGAAGTGATTGCTACTTTTTCTGTTCCAAACAAAAATAAATATTTATTAGAGAAATTTTTCCTTTATTTATTGAAAATAGTATATTTTAGTACAAGAGATGAAAACATTGTTTTTTCGCAAGTAAATATTTGATCACGAGACGCGCTAGCGTCGAGTGAGACATGTTTACGAACGAAAATCGTTTTTATCTCACGTAGGAAATGCAATTTTTTCCATGATAGCATGTATATTATCGATATTTACTTTAAATTATAAAATAAGTTTTTGACAACATCTCATTAAAAATTCATATTCCATTTTTTCATGGTTGCTTTGTTTAAAAAACTTTGTAAAATTATATGAAAAACCATAGCAACTACAATTTGTTATTCGTTTTACACTGTAGTTGAAAAAGAACCCATTTTCACAAGAAATTAAGCGTGATGAAAATAGAATTTCTATATGCTATCATAGAAAAAATTATTTTTTCCACGATCAGGCGATTTTGCATGTTTACTGATTCGTAAATAAACATAGTAATGTGAATTTCTTTTCGTACGTCAGATCAAAAACAAATTGATTTTTTTTTGATCTGACAGCTAGTTTTTGTTCGTTTCGCATGTCAGATCAAAAAAAATCGATCTTTTTTTCAGATCTGAGATTTTAGCAAGATTTACCAATGATTACCAATGCAAGTAAAATTTGACATATGTCAATTGTATGCGTTTTATTATTTGAGGTTTATTATTTGATTTAATGAGTTTATTATTTCTAAATTAAATTAAAGTAACTAAATAATTCTAAATCAAATAAAAGTGAGTGAAGTGTGTAAAAATGATTTACTATTATCAAAGCACATGTTGAAGTGCCACTTTTTTACCCATACAACAAAATTTTAAAAAACAGCTGATTTCATGTTTGTTTGGTCACCAAAATCTTGATCTTTTTCGATCAAATCTGACATACCAAAAGAAATTCACGTAAACTTCGTTTACAAATCACAGGTCGGTAAGTAATTACTTACCGATCATGCGGGCGGTAAGTAATTACTTACCGGTAAGGAAGACCCCAGGGTATGAATAAAAGTGATTTTTTTTACATAATTATGTATGTCAGTTAACTATGCTTAACTTTAAATAATATTCTTTTAAAAATATTGCAATTACAAGATTTAAAAGCAATTTCTTCAAAAATATTCGTAAGAAATAAGTTTTTTCTACTCCTATCACAGTAAATTATCAATTACATCACAATATCCACGACATGTAAATTGATTATTACAAAAAGTGTAACGTAATGAAAAAAACAGTGTTACGTAATGTTTTTTCATATATATATTACCTAACACTTTTAATAAAAAGAAAAATTTTTATATAAAGAAAAATTTGATTTTTAAAAATTAAATATTTCAATTCATTTTGACACAGAATAATGCAAAGCCTACCATAATTTGTAAACTATTTGCATTTAATTTATAATTGAAGGGTACAGGGGAAAAACAACGTAAGTCCATAAAATCAAATTTCGAGAAAATTGAAGTTTTGTGTTTGAAGTCTTTAAAATGCAAGGAAATTTGTGAATTCGGATTAAACAATGAATAGACATGGTTCATAAAAGTGTTTTGAGCCGGGGCCACCAGAGGCGTTTGTTGGTAAAAAATGGTGAATTAAGTTGTTTTTCCGCTGTAAATTGGGTATAAAAAAAATGTTGCGAATTCTTTTCAATTGATTTATATGGGCTGGATTTGATATTCATCAAAATTGAATTTACCAACTGAAAGCTTTTGTATTTCTTCAATAGATAGCAGCATTAACTCGATTTCGAAAAAAATGGACTTACGTTGTTTTTCCCCTGTACCCTTCAATTAGTAGTTAATGTTTTCAAGTAATTATACGCGTTTGGGCATTAATACAAAGTCGTAGAAAAAGTATATAACAAACCTCGAGCTGCAAACCATTTTCCATGCTCGTGAAGGTACTGCACTCGCCACTACGCGTCTCGTGCGCAATATTTTCCCTCACATGTAAAATGCTATTTACAGCGCTAGGTATGTAATATACTATTGCAACGTAAAAACCAATAGAATTATGATGAAAAGCAGAGCTTGCTGTTTTGAAACGAAATTTTAAGAAATTTTCTTTGAAACATTAGAATTTAAAAATGAATTTAGTTATTCAAATAATTTTAATTGAATTTTTATCGATTGTTCAAAAAATATAATAAGTATTTTGGGCATTAAGAGTATTACCGATTTCGGATATCCTCCTTAAGTTTGATATATAAAATTTGACAGTTTAATGATGCTTTCTTTCCAATGACAGTTTTAACTGCAATTACCAAATTATTGGGGGCTGAAGCAAGAACCAGAAATAAGTAAGTACTTTAGACTAGGCACTTAGCAGATATGAGTCAAAGATAGGGATATGTAAGAATAAATCGTTTGCTTGTTTGTTCATTCAAAATTCCATTGGTGGAATTGTCGTCTCTTACCAATTCCCTCAGGAGTCACGGTATTTTAGTACCGTGATACAGGTCTAGCTTACCCGAGGTATTAAAACTTTAAGTCGGGGCTCTTGTTCATTATTACATACCGTAAGCCTGTTACAATATTTAGCGCAAGAGTGGACCTTGGATTAGTTGAAATAGAAGCAAAATTTCTAAAAAAAAATCGTAATTAGTGTTTTCTAAGACGAGTGACGAAAACAAAAATAGAAGGATGTCAGAAACATTTTTTCCATCACAAGGCCTGTTTCAAATTGTAAAAAAAAAATAAAAAAAAAAATTTGAAAAACACACTTTTATTGAAAATGAGCTAAAAACTAAAAAATAAATTTTGCATTGACAAAACACGATGTTCCAGAGAAACAAAGGTTATATTCAAACGTCAAATCTTTTATTAATAACTATATGTTTGCTTTCAAACTTTAATAAGGAAATAAATATTTAAATATCTTTTTAAACAATTTAACACAGATGGAAAAATTAGATGAACAGACTAGAATACTATTTAACTAGAAGTTTTGTTAGATAAATAATTTTCCGTTACAGTTTTTTACAAAAAATAAAAGTGGGTGGCGCAGTCAGCGTATTGAACGTATTACATCACATTTCTTGTATTATAATTAATTCATAATACTTTGAAATAGTTGAATTAAGTTTTAGTATTTATACTTATTACTTAATTAAGATTAAGAATTAGCACATTTTCTACATATTTAGTACCCTTCTACCCCCCATATTGACTACGCCACCCACTTTTATTTTTTGTAAAAAACTGTAACGGAAAATTATTTATCTAACAAAACTTCTAGTTAAATAGTATTCTAGTCTGTTCATCTAATTTTGCCATCTGTGTTAAATTGTTTAAAAAGATATTTAAATATTTATTTCCTTATTATAGTTTGAAAACAAACATATAGTTATTAATAAAAGATTTAACGTTTGAATATAACCTTTGTTTCTCTGGAACATTGTGTTTTGTCAATGCAAAATTTATTTTTTAGTTTTTAGCTCATTTTCAATAAAAGTGTGTTTTTCCAAATTTTTTTTTTATTTTTTTTTTATTTTCTAGTTTTAGCGATATACATTTTTTGAGTGAGTTTTTTGAATTTTATTTTTTTAATAAAAAAACATCCATCACCAAACTCAATTCTTAATTCATTCATACGACGTTCTATCGAGTCATCCATATTTAATATTGCATCCTTTGGTTTCTCCTTTTCATTTCCGTCGTTTTTATTAATATCAGACAGTACAACATCAGAGAAGGCATCTTCTAATAACAATTCCTCTAATTCTTTTTCCAGAATAGAATCATCAATTGTATTAAATGTGTTACCACCGCCCAACGTTGATTGGATATCATCATGTACCTCATTGTTTTCTTGGACATCCGCCAATGCCTCATCAACGCTATCCAGCGTAATTCCCGAATCAGAAAGCAAATTTTTGATAGTCTTAGAACCAATCTTAAAAGCTTCCAAAACTTTAGCATCACTCGTTGTATCTTCAATTTGAGATTGTAGTATTTGTATTTGATCTAACGAAGATGAAACTTCGCTGAATTTCGTTTGCCATCTCTAATCAACTCTCATATTTTTTTGTCTAAATCTTTTAATTCATTTTCAATAAATGTTTTTCTGTTTTTTCTAGATTATAAATAGAACGTTCAAGCTCATTGATTTGACTTTTTGTGCGGTGGCACCGAATTTTATTATAATTTTTGAGTAATTATCTATCGACTCTGTTTGTTTTCTAACTGTTGAATTGCTAACAATGCACCTTCATTTGTTAATTTAAACTCTAAATTGGAATTGGTAAGCTTTTCGATAGCATCGGCTAAGGACATAACAGATTCAGTTAAATGTTCCATTTCCCTTTGGATTTTTGTTGCTTGATTTTACAAATAAGAATAGAAATTAAACCTCGAAACAACAGAATCTTAAATAAAAACTCACCTTCAAGCTTTCAATTAAAACATATTCTGTGGAATCATCTTTTCTTTGTATCATTAAATTTTTAAATTTATTGAGACTCTTTGAAATACTTTTTTATCAACGAATTAAAACCCCTTCAACTCCATGTATACTGGCAAATTTCCATGAAATCATTTTTTAATTTAACTTCCTCTTTCTGAAACATATTCTCTAATACCGTTGGAAATACATAAGGAATTTTAATATTACGCTGAAATTCATTTTTCAATTCTTTTATATTTATATTGCTTTCCCCTTTATACAAACAATAGTTTTTTATGGCATTTTTTCAAAATTTTAATTTAGAATCGTAATTAACAGGATTTAATGTTCGAACTCTGAATGGAGCGAACAAAGCATCGATTCTTACATCATCTTTCCATTCATCAAGATAATACGTTTAATATTCTTTTTATGTCCAATTCTGGTAATTTTAACAAAACACCTGGAAAACACAAGTTTTATAAATGTATATTTCAATTAGATTTAGTTTAAATTTTTATTTTACTCCACAATGTAATATCCAAGTTCTTTTGTGAACTGGATTTTGTGTTGCCGTGATGGCTGTTTTAATATTCTTTTTATAGACAATTCTGGTAGTTTTTCTGTAATTGTAACAAAACTCCTGGAAAAACACAAGTATTATAAATATATATTTCAATTAGATTTAGTTTAAATTATTATTTTTCGGCTTAGAAACTTACCAATGTAAACAAAAATTTGATAATGTATACAAAAATGAACTAAATGTCAAAATTTATATTGGTACACTAGTTCTGATTCTTACCACCAGAAGTTTCCTTCAATCGTCAATAAAATTAAAGCTTAATAAAAACAAAAAGTAGAATTTTGATTTTTTTAATCCATTATTTTTATAAAAATAACACAAATGTGTAATATGTCATATATTATAATGATATACTCAGTATGAGCGAAATTCCAACGTAGAAAATGGGACCTTCAGATCTTATGGATTTTCATATTTTCATACATAATAACTGATTTCTAATTATCATTGCTGTATGTAATCTGTCAAATACAGCAAAATAACGATTTGAACTTTAACAAAAAAGGTCTATAAGCTTTGAAATGTCATACTTTTATTTTTTTCTTGTGTTCATTATTTATAATGTAAGGCTTTTTATCCATATAAAATGACACAAACATGAATGATGTCTATGATTATAATGATATACGCAGTATTCCCAAAATTCCTTCGCTCAAAATGAGTCAACCAGAGGATGAGGATTTCGGTGCAATTCTTTAAGGTCTTTCAGAATGAAGAAAAATTTGAATTTTTTTTCTTCAGATTTATAAAGTTTTTGCTTTAAAAGTTTTAGAAATACGTACTGACTGCTTCAACAAACTTGTAATTTAAATTTGGGATCAATCACATAATGGGAAGTTACTGAAAAATGAATCACAAGATTCCACCCATCAAAGCTCTCAGAAGTCAAGTTAAATAATAATAATAATAATAATAAAAAGCCCAACTTTAACTCTTCGTAATGGTGGAACGACAATAAACGTAATAAATGTTTAAGGATAGTATTGTGAACTATGACCACTATCTATAAGTACATCAGTACGCCTATTCCGGCATTTCCCTGGGAATTGGGAATTGAGAAAAAACTGCAATAAATGAAATAAAGAAATATTTTCTAATACGAATTTGTTATTTCCCGCGACACGGAATACTAGTTAGGAAAAAATTGCTATAATTTATTTCTCAATTCCTATTTCACGATGTACCGGAATAGGGCTACTGTTCCCAGGGAAATGCCGGAATAGGCGTACAGTTATCATAAATGATTTACAGTTTTCAGTAAATCATTTATGATAACTGATGTACTTATAGTTTTCAAATCCCGTAAAATATTTCACTTCTCAAAAATGAACACCAATGGTCCTTTAAGGCTTTTTAAAAGGTTTCCCCCTCGATGTCATTGTTCTTATATTGACGATTGTTGTATGTTTTCGACAGTGACCAATTTGACTCTTAGAAACAAGAAAAAAACGATTCACAATTATAAACGAGGAACTAAAAATAGTTGCCCCATTCGGCCGTCTAGTGTCTGGTCAATTTTAATTGCATCAAAAAACAGCTATAAATTGTTTTCAAATCGTAGCCCGAGTTCAACAAAGATACGATATGATTAGTAAGTGTGTAACGAACATATAGACGAATGTCTTATATTCGTCTCTGAATGGAGTATTGTTGTCAAGTTTGGGCCACCGCATATGTGTTTCTATCCTGGTTCTTTTGAACTTTCTTCAAAAGCGTGTTTTACGAAAAACCCAAAAAGTCGAGATTTGAACTCTAAGAAAATTTTTAAACTGTTTAGCTTGAGAACAGGATAAACACATAGAAATAGAAAATTCACATTAAACTTTCTGCTTACACTGTTAAACATATTAAAAAATAATTTTTTAACAGCTGGCGCTGATGAAATCGGTCAAGCAGTTTTTGAATTTTTTTCGCAGTTTCACAGTACTAAAGCTCCAACTAAAATTGTTGACTTTAGACGCGTATCTTTAACATCTAATCTTTTTAGAACATTTAAAAGTCTAAATGTTGGCATGATTTAGGGTAAGGTTGGCACTTTCATGTTGTGAAAACATAATAAATAAAAAATGCTTGACCTATCGCATCAGCGATAGGTCAAGCATTTGTATAAAGAGAAAATACCAAGATCCTCTGTTTGCAGAATGGTTTTTGTTTAAAGGTGGTTTGTTCGATAAAAATCTACAGAATAATTATGATCACACAGTTTGATCCAATTTATAGCTAGATTGTTTATATTTTGTTTCTTTTTAATCACACACAAATTATTTAATTTACAATTTCCCAATCTCATCTCAATGTAAAATGCTAGTCCAATCATTTCCATATATCATCTCAATAAACTATTCTAGTCAAACGAGAAAATATTCCTTTCCACAACTACAGACAACTATTCTACTTTTTATGAATTTGGACAACCGTATTATTTCTACATATAATATTATGACAAAAGTTTTACATAACAAAATTTTTATTACATATGTAGATAAAAACATATATTGCTGCTTGTGTACCGCAACAAAGCAAATAACTCAGAAAATGATGAAAATTCGTGGGTGACATTCCTGAAGTGATGAAGCTTTGGCAAATGATCCAAGTTCATTTGTTAATAGAATATCTGGATTCAACTCAAATTTGGGCAAAATGGCGGAGGTCTCCGGAACACATCTAAGTTTAAATCTTCAATAACTTCTAGTCCCGGATTATGATCTTATGGAAACTTGGTATATAAGGTTTTAGTACTGTTTCCAATATTTCTACATACCAACTTCCGGTTTGTCACTCCCCGTTGTAAAGTTTTTTATTCAGGGGTTTATCCCTACTGTAGCCTACAATTACCGATTGATTTTCATGAAACGTTGGAAAAAGCTTTCAAGTAATATGAATAAGATTTTATCAGCTATTGGATAAAGGGTTGGGTGTCAACCATACAACAGATGGTTTTTTCCATCATGTTTTTGTGTTTGTTGGGAGCATACAGCATTCGTTCGTGAATGAATTTTGATGACACTTTGGAAAAAGATGCAAATGTGTATGGCAAGGAACTGATTACTTTTTGAGTGTATGTGAACAAAGTGGTGGGGAGTCCCTTGAGCACCTGTTTTTTGAAAGCCCAATAATATCTGTACCTGATAATCGAATTGGATGAAACATGGTACATAAACATTTAGTACGGTCCACAACAGTTCTGGATCCCAACTTCCGATTTTTCACTTCCAGTTTTTCACTTACGGTAAAAAGTTTTTTAATATAATTTTTGAAGTTTTTTCAGTGTTTTATGCACTCTACAGCCTACAATAATGAAGTGATTATAATATAACTTATGAAAAAGGTTTCAATTAGTATGAGAAAATAAGTCTCATCTTTTGGGACACATTGATGAAAGGGGCGGGAGTCTACCATACAACTGCTGTCTACTGACTTTTCACAATTTGTTTTTAAAGTTTGTTGGGAGCATACAGACGTCATTAATTAATCAATTTTAATGACACTTTGAATAAAGATGGAGACTTTAATGACAAAGAAGTTATTAGTTTTTGGACAATATTGGGATAAGTGGTGAGGGGGCCTCCCTAACACCTATTTATTGTGTCACCATTTTTTCAATGTTTGTTGCGTACAACATTCGTTCGTGAATGAATTTTGATGACACTTTGGAAAAAGATTAAAATATGTATGGCAAGGAACTGATTACTTTTTGAGCGAAAGTGAACAAAGTGGTGGGGAGTCCCTTGAGCACCTGTTTTTTGAAAGCTCCATAACATCTGTACCTGATAATTGAATTGTATGAAACTTGGTACATAAACATTTAGTACGGCTCACAACATTTCTGCATCCCCACTTCCGGTTTTTCACTTCCAGTTTTTCACTTCCGGCAAACATTTTTTTTTGTAATTTATTGAAATTTTTTCAGTGTTTTATGCACACTACAGCCTACAATATTGAAGTGATTATGATAAAACTTATTGAAAAGGTTTCAATTAGTGTGAGAAGATAGTTATCATCTTTTGGGCCACATTGATCAAATTTCGTACGGTTCACAACAGTTCTGCTTCCCAACTTCCGATTTGTCACTTCCGAATAAAATCCTTTTAGGTAGATTTCATATAAAAATCTACCTATTGCAATGGGCTTCATCTCGGAATTTCGGAAAAATTTTGATGCCAAACGACTATTTGTGATAAGCGGAGATGGAAAAACAAAAAAAAAAAAAATTATATATAAATATATATATATATATATATATATATATATATATATATATATATATATATATATATATATATATATATATATATATATATATATATATATATATATATATATATATATATATATATATATATATATATATATATATATATATATATATATATATATATATATATATATATATATATATATATATATATATATATATATATATATATATATATATATATATATATATATATATATATATATATATATATATATATATAACGATATGAGGTATAACGGAATTTAGCGGCACTCTCACGGTCGCATTTTTCGACCTACACCAAAATAATTTTCTGTGTATGTTTCGGCAAATAATGTCTTGGACAAGTTCGTGAACTGGCCATATCCGGGTACCGGTTAAGCGGCTAGAGCCTAAAAGTCGAATAATCTAGGGCGCTATAACTTCCGTTTGAATAATAATATTTTAATAAAATTTAAAAATATTAAATATTTGAACCTTTTTTTATCATTTTTATCCAGATGACCACTTTGGCGTTTCAGGTTCCTCAAAAATCAACTGTTTTAAAAATTTACTAAACTTTGCTGCCCTTGATCTAGCTGAAATGGCCAAGCTCATAGTTGAAAACTTTTTTTCACGTACTTAAAATATAAATCTTTCCAAAATTTTTAAAAATAATAGTTTAAGTCTAACGGTTGAGACCCTACGGCTGTTGAAATAAAAACAAACGCAAAAGGCAATGCTTTCATCATGTTTCAGTTTATGTTATTTAAATTCATCTTAGCTTTTAAACATACCTTTCAACTATAGCCTCAAAAAATTTCAGCTTTCTAACCCAAAAGGTTCCATTTTTATAAGCATTATAATGCAACCCTTACAAGAAAAATATCAACCCATTTAATACCATAGAAAAATTATCAAAATCTCTTTTGTTTTTATTTTTTTTACTAAGTAACCGTTTGAAAAAAGATTAAATAAGAACAAAAAAACACAACAACAAAAGATGATTTTGAAATAAAATTGTTTGATAATGTTTGATTATAAATTATGTGTGATGGTATAATTGTAGTTGTGACGTAGTTCATTTGATCTTTGGTGGATTTTATAATATGTTATTAAAAGTAGTTTAAACCAACTTAAATAAAACTGTTCCGAAATTGTATTGATGGCGTTAGTTCGGATAATGTATTTAATTTCTTTCGATAATTTTTTTGAATTATTCTGTTTCTACTTATATTTTTTATTTAAACTAATCTGACTTATCTAATTTTATTTGGACACAAAACCGTCTGACCCCGAAATCTACCTATTTCTAGCGGATATACCTGCCGCTGGGATTTTTTTACTTTTTCTCGTACAACAGAATTTATATTTGTTGGGATACTACTGCTTTCTTTAATATTTTTATAATTAGAACAACGCGAAATCTATAACATTGGTTAGCTTTTAATTAAAGAATTTGATGGATATTAGCTCATTATATATCCAGAACACTATGTTTCCAGAGCTGTGGGGAAGTCAGCCTATGCATCATCGTCGCAACATTTTTTCTATATAAAGGCCGTGTAAGAGGGATTATGAAAGTCAGTTTACGGGTAAAAAAAAATATGGACCCCGATTATGGAATGCGATATACGTTGAAAGCACGGTGCTTTTATAAAATATTGTGTACAAACACAAAATTTTTCTTAATTGTATTAGTAATTAAAATAAAAAGTAATGAAATGACAGTAGACCAATATTTTGTGGATATTTTTATGTGGGCATTAATTTTCACTGTGATATGTCAAATAAACATTACCTTTTGAGGTAATGTTTTCATATTGCTTATGAGTCGAGAGTGCATAATAAGGTACAATTTTTGAGGAATTTGTTAATTTATTGTAGGTTTATAACTTTTAGGTTAAATGAAACCAAAATTAATTCTAATTTATTTGTCGCATGTAAATTGGTTCTTTTTGTAAATTGTTACGAGTTTAAATGAAATCGTAGAAGATGCTAATAGTAATGGGATGGGTAGTGAGAAGGGCTACTGCGTCAAAGGAGATTAAATAATGGTCTTGGTTAATGAAATAAGTTGAGACTTATTTAGTTTTGATGGCAAATGAGTTTTTAAAGTTAAAGATGTTTGAAGAAATGTGTTTGAGAATCTTGGATAGAAATGTGGATTGTTTTAGTTTGTAGTTAGTATGTCACGTTTTAAAATTTTATACCTGCTAAAATCACTTGATTTTAGTTGAGTTCGCCGATATGGATTGCTTGTTCTATGTTCGCTATTAGATTGAAACCAAAAAGATTTTTAGATGAGTAAGAAATTGGTATATGTGCGCTCGAATGTAATATTAATGTGAATCAAAGTATTAACGCTGCCGCAGTGAATACATATTGTTGTAGAATGTATACGACGCTCCATACGTGCGAACAATATTTTTCAATTTTTTCTTAAATATATGTAATTTGAATTAAGGAAACATTTTTGTGTTCTGAATGCTTATTTGTGGTTTATAGATGTCGTTTAAAATTGTGCAGACGGAAGAGAATGGGAAAAAAGTGTTGACTATAGTTCCGCATTTGTGGGAGACGGATGAGTGAATCATACGGCCGGCGGCTGGTCAATTGCGACAAAAAAAATAATTGTCCGAAATGCTAACCGATTCGTACAGTACACCAAAGGAAGAGTAGACCACCGTAAAATGCAGCGTGAAGCGGAAAGGCTTGACATACGATGCCGCTGTTCGCGAAAGCAAACAAATGTGATACTGAAGGTTTCAGTACTGATGCTAACATCATGCCACCGCCGGCGGATCGTAAAGTGTTGAATATTAGCACAATTGGTAATAATGAGATGTTTAAATTGTTTTCAATTCAATTTATACGCAATGCAGGTTGATGAATTGGTCAATCACGATCGATCGGTGACGAAATTGTGTGTGGCTTACACACATTTGAAAATAAATTTTCGAGACAAAATCGTAGGCCATTGTCTCAATAATATTGATCTATTTCGATAGGTGTCGTTTCTGCATTCCACGGTGTTTTAAATAGTGTTGGTGGATCTTTTGGCAACATTTTTTTCTCGAAACGATCGTTGATGATATGAATTATTCCCCTGAGTGCCATATGAGTAACGTTATTGTCCAAAGCCCACTTCACTAAATTCGCACGAAACACTTCATCAGCACTCGACGTAAACAATAAACTGAGAAAAATTATGCAATACCTGCACTTTGGTTTGAAAAAAAACGCTCCGGTATTAATGCAAGTTCTGCAATATGATTAAACGGTAACAAACAGTATTATGCTTTGGTTCTCCTACCTGCTAAAAATTCTCGAGATGAACAGCACATTTTTGAATACCTGCTAAACATAGTAAAAAGTTACTTTAAGGGGTGAACCCAGCAGTCGACACCGCTAGAGGACCAAAACAACACAATATATCGTTGGCACCCGAGTCAAACTTTAACTACGATTTAAGTAGTAGACATTTTCATATGAACCTAGTTTAGTTCTCTTCATCCTTAGTTGCATTTTATTATGAACTTTTTATTCTCGATAAACTTTAATTCTTTAAAAATGCCAATTAACATCTAACTAGAATCTCCAAAAACTATTTTCAGACTATTGATTCTTAAAATACTACTTTACACCTAAATAAGCACCTAAATCAACACCTGACTAAGTGCTTAGCTGTTCTAAAAACTTGATAAGTCCTATCAATCCTATCAACGTACAAAATTAACACCACGTTTGAATCTTCAAAAGTTATTAACGATTCCGATCGATTACGAATTACGATTAACTAAGATCATTGTACTTGGTTTAAATTAAAACTATAATAAATAAATAAGTTGTAATGTAGACATCATTGAGAGCAGAGAGAAACCATCTAATATTACAACATTTTATGACTAATAAGTATTAAAATACTTATTAGAACCTAAATAATCGATCTAAAAAATAGATAGAATATATATAATAGAATTTGTAGGACCTAATAAGTTAATTAGTTTATTTAGGACCCAAACAGCAGAATATTTTAATTTTATTTTTGACGCCTATTTAACATTTCAAACGGGATTTTTTTCCGGCAACTCGCTTTTGAAAGTGTTAAGTAGACCCGTAGACGTTATTTTTCTATTGAAAATAAGTGATGAGGGCTAGTGAACCAACTAGCAATAGGATGTGCTGATCACAGGATTGGGTTTGCGGGGATTCATTTCAAACCTGGTTATGTGATGGTAGAGTGTGACGACGAGCAGACGGTAAATGCCTCGTGTCTGTTTTACCTGAAGTGAAAGTTGGTAAACATTCACTTGTGACGAAATTGGGAGATAATATTCCGATTCCTCACAAGATTACCATCTTTCTCCCAAGGAGTGCTGGGCAGACCAGAGAGAAATCTCTCGCGCTGCTAGAAGGGCAAAACGCCGGCTTGTTCATTAAGGACTGCAAGCTGTCAGGTCCAGGCCAGTTCCTAACTGCACTGATCGACGACAGGGCAAAGACAACCTTATCGGAGGAACTATTGGTGTGGCAAAGTCTTCGTCTACGGACCAAAAAGGGTGGTTGCGGAAAGAACGGAGGAAAAAGCGACAGGTGGTATCTCGGGGAAGCACCTTAGATATCATCACCGACAAGGGGGGCTGTTGCAACCTTAACGACACCCAATGAGGTAGTAAATATGGTTGTCGAAGAGGTGGAGGATGCTGCTGCCGAGGATTGTAGCAGCATCGAGGATGTGGGGACCGAGGAGGGGGAGAGTTTGTTGATGGATGAAGGAGCAGATACGCTCTTCCCTGACAACATCTCAAGGACGCTGTTGATAGATTGTGCGTGGCCAAAGTGCATGTCCCCCACGCCATCGCAGCGTCAGCTGTGGTGGCCATGACAGTCACTAAAAAACAACTAGGGCTCAGGCTGATGCAGGAACCCTGGATCCACAAAAACAGGGTGAGGGGCCTTGTCAACAGCGAGGCGAAGGTAGTATGGGATACTAATGCAGACTAACCCAGAGGGTGCATTATGATTAGGAAAAACATTAATTAAATTTGTCTTTCAGATTTTCTTACCAGAGGCTTGGTGGCCATATCAACTACCATCACACTCAGAAGCATTCGCTGCCAGGTAGTGATAGCATTGGCAAACTTTGCTGGGGATAAGGCACAGATTCCGCATACAGAAGGACATGGGATGGTGGAATGGTGCAACAACAAGAAGTGGCCTCTTATCATCGGTTGTGATGCACATGCTCAAATCGAGACATGGGAAAGTACGGATACAAACCAGAGAGGTGAGTTTCTTTTGGAATTTTTAATTAAAAAAAAACCTTAGCGTGTTTAACGTCGGTGACACATCCACCTTTGTCACAAGAGCAAGACAGGAAAAGTTAGATTTAATGGTAGGAAGTATCAAGGTAGCTTAGTTCATAAAGAACTGGAGAGTATCAAATGAACCCTCCCTGTCGGATCATAGAATGATTTTGTTTGAACTAGATAGTACGAAAGAGGATTCAACCCCATTTTGGAACCCCAGGAACACAAGGTGGGATCAATTTGAGGAGAACCTTAAAGAAGGTGTACAGCTAGTAACTGTTAGAGGGACAGTAAAACACTACATCGCGCTGGAACAAGCTGTAGTGGAGGTAAACCTGGCAATCATCAAGAAGTTTGAAGCAAGCTGCCCAATTACTAAGGTAAAAGAGCAGAGAAAAACATTTTGGTAGAGCAAGGAGTTGTCAAAATTAAGAATAGAAGTACGGAGACTTTTCACTAGAGCAAAGCAATCCGGAAACGAAACTGGGAAGAATATGCCAGAGTGTTTACCACATACAATAAAAAAATCAGGAGGGCAAAGAGGGACACCTTCAGAACCTTTTGTGATAATATCTCTGAAGCACCTGTAGCTGCTAGGCTACATAAGGCTTTGATGAAGGACGGTGTCGAGATTAAAACTTCGTTGAGAAGGCCGGATGGTACGCATACGGAGGATGAGCAGAATAGAGCTGCTCTTCTTCTAGAAACACACTTTCCGGGAGGCTTAAGCGCGTGTACAGAAGACACGGGTAAGAAAAATACTGTAAGACCAAGCTCAGAGGACTGGAGGGTGGCTGTCTCACTTTTTAAGGAGGGGCGTATTAAGTGGGCCATAAGCACTTTCCACCCATAAAAATTACCAGGTGTGGACGGTATAGTCCCAGCTCTCCTGAAGCGGGGGTGGAAGTGGCTGTTACCACACCTCCTGGGCAGCTTCAGGAGCATACTGGCGCTTGGTCATAATCTAGAACCATGGAGAACGGCAAAAGTGATATTTATTCCAATAGTAGGTAAGAAAGAGGTCACTAAACTGAAGTCTCATAGACCCTTTAGTTTAACATATTTCATGTTAAAAACGATTAAAAACGATGGAAATCGATAACTACATACGAACCAAAACATTGGTGAGATCACTTTTGCAAGATAGTCAACACTCATACAGAGCGGGCAGATCAACGGAAACCGCGCTGTTCACGTTGATGAAAGAATTAGGAGAAGCGGTGGACAACAAAGAAGTTGCCGTCTGAGCTTTCCTGGACATTGAAGGAGCATTTGATAACACCTCACATGGAGCGGTCAGGAAGGCTCTAAGTGAAAAAAAGATTAACAACAGCACTATTTACTGGATGTGTGAAATGCTGAGAACTAGAGTAGCAGAAACCAAGGCTGGGGAGTGCAAAATAAGCCTTGGCACCTCTAGGGGCTGTCCGCAAGGGGGGTCTTATCACCTCTCATGTAGAGTCTAGTGGTGGAGGAAATCCCAACTTTATTAAGTAATCAGGGTATTAAATGTCTTGAGTACGTGTAACGTGGATGATATTGTTATTTTCGCCAGAGGTGAGTCCGAAGAAACACTTTGTAATATAGTACAGAAGGGACCGAATCTGGTAGATACTTGGTGCGCATCTGTGGGACTAAAACTCAATCCACTCAATGGGTAGTCCACTACTTCATGGACTAAGAGAGTGGTGAACTTAAGTCACCAAAGTAATTTCGCATTAAACCAGTTATAATATACCGTAATCTGAGTAAAACTACGATGGTCCCGTTCACCAAGAAAAGAAAACTTAATATGAAACCCATCATAATGAAGGGCTCCATAATTGAATCTGCACAGGAGATAAATATCAAGGAGTAATTCTTGATAGCAAACTCCTGTGAAAAAGCCACATGAAAGCCGTGGTAAAAAAGCCGTAAGAGCTCTAATGGTAATCCTAAGTAATCCTAAGGTGGATGTATACCATGATAGTGAGATCAGCCATCACTTACGGAGCGGTTGCATGGAGCAAAAAATCCCAGCTTAACGCTAGGAAAACTGCATTGGAAAAGGTGCAGAGCCTGGCTTGTATCTGCATAACGGGGGCAATGAGGACATATCCTACAGCGTCAATGGAGATGCTGTTAGGATTGTTACCGCTCCACTTGCAGATTAAGAGCGTAGCTAGGGAAAGCATACTGAGATTTAGCATGCAGGGTATGGGTAAGGGAAAGTCTAAATATCGGGATAGTCTTTCAAGGGATAATCCCTTGCTTGAGTTTCCATAAGACGGAATGATTAGGCAGTAAAACTTCGATAAGAAATATACATCGCAATTGTGCAAAATAGCGGAGTGGAACAGTGAATAGACCATATGTGCAATCGAAAGATGCGCAAACTTTTGTTTAAGAAGGAAATGTAAGAATAAGAGAATGGGCATCTTATCAGACAGCCAAGCAGCAATCAATGCGTTAAGCTCATACACCATCACATCCAAAATTGTTGGAGACTATGCGAGCAAGCTATAAATAAGCTCTAAATTTTAAATATTAGAATCTGTAGGTTTTAAATAATAGTTAAGTTTCTACTCGGGCAGTGTCACAAGGATCGATCCTAAACTCACTGTTATGGATCATTATGTATGATTGTGTTATCACAGATTCCGTGCTCAGAGTTATTCTATACCACAGATTCAGATGATATCACGAAACGGTATTGTACGCTCTAACATGTTTGGTGATATTAACATGTAAGACGCTCATAATATACTATAATGGAAACGCTCACCTGTATATAATATGTTTTCTTTCTATTACATATACAAACCCTAGTTTTTCTCATGTTCATATCAAAGTTATTTCAATACCATTAAAATTACATAACATATAAATAATTATCCAATTAAATAATTTAGTCAAAATTTTTATACAGATATTTATTAACCGACTGTAAACAATAAGCCGGATCTATTGGAGAGTTATAACATACAACATAGAAATTAATAAAAGTAATCAAGTTGCATAACTTTCGTTTTCATTACAATAACCTTAAGTTTAAAGTCATTGTACGCACGTTTTGGAATATCCAACATTTAATAATTAAACATTCAATAAAATAATTATATTTGTAGTGTTTAAAGTTTCATTCATAAAATTCATTAGAAAAATTTAATATTCGATAAACAATTTATATAAATGTGTTTCTAAATCAAGGATTTAAAATTCTTAACAATTTTGTAATATTAATTAAGATTTATTTTGCTTTTGGGTTAAAAAAAAATGGAAGATATAATATGAAAAAAAAAAATGTTGGATTCAAGACAGTTTGATGGAGGTTAGCATAAGTGGTTATGAAACACGTCTTTTGATTTATTTATATCGCAATGTGGTGATTTTTAAATAAAGTCAAACAGTCCTGACCGTAAACCAGTTTTAAATGAACCAAAATTAAGATTTTAACTGTCAAAGTTAAGCCATTCTTAAACTATATTAATAATAGCAACACTATTACTAAAAAATAATAAATAAACACAAATAATCAAAAAATAACAAAAACATTTTCGTAAATATAAAAAGCAACAAAAAAAATTATATAACCGTAACAACAATGAGTCACGCAAACTAAACTACATATTCATTTTGATATCAAAGTGATTAAAGATATTTAACTTTTTTAAAGTTCATCTAAAAAACTAAAAACATAAACCAAACTACCGTTAAAAATAAAGATTAATCTGTTAATGTCATAAATAGAAGGTATTATGTAATAGTAATCATAAGTGCATTGCCCTCGTTTGATCTTCGTATGAAATGCATTTATTTGAAGCTTATTAATGACGAAAACCTGATATAATAAATGATTGAAGGCACACAAAACAGTTTCTATTACATGTATTTCATTAATCAGAATTTAGAACTGAAAAAAGATTTAAATAACTTAAATTTTTTAAAGTTAACGTGATTACGATAAAAATACAAACAAACTAACATTATCTGGTTATTTTATATTTTTATTACTTCGGTCTTAAAGACCTAAGTATTACATACACGAGCCAAGAGTGAAATTCTTACCCCCACTTTTTTGGCATTTTTCGACGTTTTAGATCATAACGATTCCAAAAAAGCAAAAAAAAAATGTATATCTGCCGGCCGTCACAACTCACAACAAACGAAATCTAGAAACACGCTAAAGGGATTTTAAAAATTGTTGTGTCTAAAAATAGGTATACTCAATGGGAAGAGCCAAAAGGACAACATGTTCGATAACTGTACCGGAAGTGTGTCAAAAACATCGTCAAGTGTGTCAAAACAAGGAAAGATGCATATTTAATGCTTAAAAATCGTTAATTTTAGTAGTAATAGTGAATGTGGAGAAGACTTGATGGTCGGGATTGGTACGTGAGTTCAAAAACTAGATTATTACCATTATTTATTAATTTCATTTATTTTTTAGCCAATTTTTTGTATGACATGAAAATTTAATTATTTGTATGACATGAAAATTTAATTATTTGTATGACATGAAATGTAATTGAATATGAACTTGGACATGGAAATTTTTGAATTTGTTATAATATGTTATAATTTTTGTAAGAATTTTTAGAATATCTTTAGAATTTTGAAAAAGTTTCAATTTTAGATTTTGTTATAATTTTTGCAATATTTTGAAAAGAAGTTTTAATTTTTGATTTTGAACCCCATTAAAACACGGATACAAATTCAAGTACTATCATATCCCAACAAATTAAAACGCTTGTGGATGATACTAATTCAAACAAGTTTGACAATCCGTTAACACTAAAAGCATATAGACCATATCTGAGTCAATAAAAAAGGAATTAAAATATTGAGTCCTTCTAGCCACAAGACAAGGCTCTTATCCCCTGTCTGATTATAGTGTCAAACGTTCTAATCAAACGATCTAATTTGAATAATTGTATTTACTTGTTAAGCTAGAAACACAACACGGGCAAAACTGTCCGACGACGACGTTAGTAACATTAGAATACACAGAATACATACATTTCAAACACAACTACAGCGACAAACGAAAAAGTATTTTTCGTCGGAGAAAATTTTGATTCTATTGCTAATTTATCGATGATGCGATGATTATTGCCAGATATCAATTTTATTTTTATTTGGCTGCAAAGGGTAATTTTTAATGTTATTGTGACAGTCCCGCCAACTGAAAAATATGATTTTCTGAAGTTTTTCGCGTTTCTAAGGTTGTAATCGTTTTGTTTTGAGCTGTCAAGTTAATTGTTAGTTTATGTTGAGAGTGCGGTTTTTTATTCATTTATATATTTTCATATTTTTTATTTTGTATTTATTTTTACAATTAATTATTAGTAGAAAAATTATTATTATTTATTTATTATTAAAAATTAGTTATTTTTAAAATTGAAATTTGTGAAATTCATTTTGACAAAGAACCAAATATTTTAGTTAACAATCAATCTGGCAAATTTTATTTTTGACAGCTTTTTACGCTAATGTCTTTGTTGTGGTTACAACATCGGTATCGTCCGTATTGTGTTTCTACCTTAAGTTTCGTTTCAAATTGAACAAAATGGCAGAAGGTCTCCCTGTCAACGCCAGGATCAATGTTCTGTAAGCAAATAATAGATTAGTTTAGATACTCACCAAAGAACACTGATCCAATGTTGATTCCAAATTCAATGTGTCATAATTCGGCCTAGAAATGAACAATAAATATAGTAAAGATTTTATTGTAATTAAATTGTAAATAAAATAAAATAGTTAAGTATTGTAGCTGTGGCGAACATCTAAATTAAAATTTCAAAAATTTTAATTTTGTATGCGATGTGGTTTTTTTGATTTTAGATTTAAAAAAAAACAAAATATTTTTTCAATTCTAATTTTTCCGCAATTATAAAAAGTTCTTGTTTTTTCTTCATTTTTTAAAAAAAGTTCTGATTTTTTTCAAAATAATTAATTTTCAAAGTAATTAAAAGCTCCTGTTATAATTCAATTTATGTAATAATTGTTGCAAAATATAATTAAAGATATAGTTTAATTGTTGTTAATATTAAACTCAAATTAATTTGTTAAAAATTGAAGTTCCTTATTATGTTTTTAATATAATAAAATTGCTAAGAAATATAATATAATATATTTACTTTAATTGAAGCATATTTTCGAAGAATTTATTTCATTTAAATATTTGTTGCATTCAATTAAATAAATTCGTTTAATTCAAGAAACCCAAAATATGATTCAAGAAAATTAATTTACCTTTAAAAAAATACTACATTATTGGGATTAATTTGTCAGAAGGTTTTTCTTGGAAGAATGAAAAGGATTATGTAGCGAGAATTACTAGCTACAAACTGGACAAATATAGTGAATTTTTAAAAATAAATTTTGAATTATATAGCGAGAATCTTGTATACAAGCTATATAGCAAAAACAAATAATTTGTAATATGAATAATTTGACTTAAGGCTTGAAACCACATACAACATAAACAGAAATCCATATACAAATTTTACAGAAACAGAATTTTTTTCTGTCAAATTTGCATGATATTTTTTTTCTGTTGTATGTGAATTGTGAATGCCCGGCTTTACTTGTTATTGTTGTTATAAGTTGATCGAAATGTCAAAGTCTGTTGTCATATCCAAGATGTAATTATAAATTTATAATTTAAGGTGCGCCCATCCAGTTTTAATTACACTAAGTTCTAATGGATGGCGCATAAATCGAATAAAAGATACACAGTTAAAAAAAATTGAATATGTAATGCAAATTGCTACACATATAGGTCCTACGGAAGTTTCCATTACAAAACAATACAAAGCTTGCTATATAAAGTTAAACTAATGCTCTTTGCATCAATATTACCTTCAATCCTACTTGGTTTACGCACCACTTTTCGTGAAGATTTCCAATCTTCATCTGCGGAACTTGTTTATGGTACGCAAATTCGTCTTCCGGGAGAGTTTTTCAGCAATAATACCAAATTAATTCCTCAATCTGATTTCGTTTCACAATTGAAACAACGCTTCGATCACCTTCGTCCCATTAATGCATCAAGGCACTCTTTCGACAAAGTTTTAGTTTTTAAAGCCCTTGATTCTTGTTCTCATGTCTTACGTACTGACTCAGTTCGTAAGTCGCTTCAGCCTCCATACGAAGGTCCTTACAAAGTCATTAGTCGCGATGAAAAAAATTTCGTCATTGATCGCAAAGGTCAACACATGCGAGTCTATATCGACACCTAACAGGTTAAAACCTTGTTTTAGGTCAGAATCTGAAGATATCTCGACTCAACCTCCATCGTCTTCTAGCAAAAATCTTAATCGCGCAGACGAACTATCGTTTTCTACAGACAACGTCCAATCTTCTTCTTCGGACATCTTCAAATCTTTACCTTCCACTTCCACAGAAGTTGGAAAACACAACGCAAACGCCACTAAAACTGCTAACAAGGTAAGATTTAATCTAACACCTCAAACGTTCACCTTATACCCTTCCGCTGCAACACCCGAGCAGGTCGAGCTACCAGAACTCATGCTCGCTTTCTTAATGCTACGGCATTTTAAATCTCCTTTCTTCTGTTTTCATATCGTCCCATCTGCGATGGCACTAGGGGGGAGTGTTGTGACGAACATCTAAATTAAAATTTAAAAAATTTAAATTTAGAATGCGATGTTTTTTTTGATTTTAGATTTAAAAAAAACAAAATATTTTTTGATTCTAATTTTTCCGCAATTATAAAAAGTTCTTGTTTTTTCTTCAATTTTTGAAAAAAGTTCTAATTTCTCTTGTAACTAAAAGTTCCTGTTATAATTTAATTTATGCAATAATTGTTGCGAAATACAATTAAATATATAGTTTAATTGTTGTTAATATTAAACTCAAATTAATTTGTTAAAAATTGAAGTTCCTTATTATGTTTTTAATATAATAAAATTGCTAAGAAATATAATCTAATATATTTACTTTAATTGAAGCATATTTTCGAAGAATTTATTTCATTTAAATATTTGTTGCATTCAATTAAATAAATTCGTTTAATTCAAGAAACCCAAAATATGATTCAAGAAAATTAATTTACCTCTAAAAAAATACTACATTATTGGGATTAATTTGTCAGAAGGTTTTTCTTGGAAGAATGAAAAGGATTATGTAGCGAGAATTACTAGCTACAAACTGGATACAAATATAGTGAATTTTAAAAAATAAATTTTGAATTATATAGCGAGAATCTTGTATACAAGCTATATAGCAAAAACAAATAATTTGTAATATGAATAATTTGACTTAAGGCATGAAACCACATACAACATAAACAGAATTCCATACAAATTTTACAGAAACAGAATTTTTTTCTGTCAAATTTGCATGATATTTTTTTTCTGTTGTATGTGAATTGTGAATGCCCGGTTTTACTTGTTATTGTTGTTATAAGTTGATCGAAATGTCAAAGTCTGTTGTCATATCCAAGATGTAATTATAAATTTATAATTTAAGGTGCGCCCATCCAGTTTTAATTAGACTAAGTTCTAATGGATGGCGCATAAATCGAATAAAAGATACACAGTTAAAAAAAATTGAATATGTAATGCAAATTGCTACACATATAGGTCCTACGGAAGTTTCCATTACAAAACAATACAAAGCTTGCTATATAAAGTTAAACTAATGCTCTTTGCATCAATATTACCTTCAATCCTACTTGGTTTACGCACCACTTTTCGTGAAGATTTCCAATCTTCATCTGCGGAACTTGTTTATGGTACGCAAATTCGTCTTCCGGGAGAGTTTTTCAGCAATAATACCAAATTAATTCCTCAATCTGATTTCGTTTCACAATTGAAACAACGCTTCGATCACCTTCGTCCCATTAATGCATCAAGGCACTCTTTCGACAAAGTTTTAGTTTTTAAAGCCCTTGATTCTTGTTCTCATGTCTTACGTACTGACTCAGTTCGTAAGTCGCTTCAGCCTCCATACGAAGGTCCTTACAAAGTCATTAGTCGCGATGAAAAAAATTTCGTCATTGATCGCAAAGGTCAACACATGCGAGTCTATATCGACACTCGACAGGTTAAAACCTTGTTTTAGGTCAGAATCTGAAGATATCTCGACTCAACCTCCATCGTCTTCTAGCAAAAATCTTAATCGCGCAGACGAACTATCGTTTTCTACAGACAACGTCCAATCTTCTTCTTCGGGCATCTTCAAATCTTTACCTTCCACTTCCACAGAAGTTGGAAAACACAACGCAAACGCCACTAAAACTGCTAACAAGGTAAGATTTAATCTAACACCTCAAACGTTCACCTTATACCCTTCCGCTGCAACACCCGAGCAGGTCGAGCTACCAGAACTCATGCTCGCTTTCTTAATGCTACGGCATTTTAAATCTCCTTTCTTCTGTTTTCATATCGTCCCATCTGCGATGGCACTAGGGGGGAGTGTTGTGACGAACATCTAAATTAAAATTTTAAAAATTTAAATTTAGAATGCGATGTTTTTTTTGATTTTAGATTTAAAAAAAACAAAATATTTTTTCGATTCTAATTTTTCCGCAATTATAAAAAGTTCTTGTTTTTTCTTCATTTTTTGAAAAAAGTTCTAATTTCTCTTGTAACTAAAAGTTCCTGTTATAATTTAATTTATGCAATAATTGTTGCGAAATACAATTAAATATATAGTTTAATTGTTGTTAATATTAAACTCAAATTAATTTGTTAAAAATTGAAGTTCCTTATTATGTTTTTAATATGATAAAATTGCTGAGAAATATAATCTAATATATTTACTTTAATTGAAGCATATTTTCGAAGAATTTATTTCATTTAAATATTTGTTGCATTCAATTAAATAAATTCGTTTAATTCAAGAAACCCAAAATATGATTCAAGAAAATTAATTTACCTCTAAAAAAATACTACATTATTGGGATTAATTTGTCAGAAGGTTTTTCTTGGAAGAATGAAAAGGATTATGTAGCGAGAATTACTAGCTACAAACTGGTTACAAATATAGTGAATTTTTAAAAACAAATTTTGAATTATATAGCGAGAATCTTGTATACAAGCTATATAGCAAAAACAAATAATTTGTAATATGAATAATTTGACTTAAGGCTTGAAACCACATACAACATAAACAGAATTCCATACAAATTTTACAGAAACAGAATTTTTTTCTGTCAAATTTGCATGATATTTTTTTTCTGTTGTATGTGAATTGTGAATGCCCGGTTTTACTTGTTATTGTTGTTATAAGTTGATCGAAATGTCAAAGTCTGTTGTCATATCCAAGATGTAATTATAAATTTATAATTTAAGGTGCGCCCATCCAGTTTTAATTACACTAAGTTCTAATGGATGGCGCATAAATCGAATAAAAGATACACAGTTAAAAAAAATTGAATATGTAATGCAAATTGCTACACATATAGGTCCTACGGAAGTTTCCATTACAAAACTATACAAAGTTTGCTATATAAAGTTAAACTAATGCTCTTTGCATCAATATTACCTTCAATCCTACTTGGTTTACGCACCACTTTTCGTGAAGATTTCCAATCTTCATCTGCGGAACTTGTTTATGGTACGCAAATTCGTCTTCCGGGAGAGTTTTTCAGCAATAATACCAAATTAATTCCTCAATCTGATTTCGGTTCACAATTGAAACAACGCTTCGATCACCTTCGTCCCATTAATGCATCAAGGCACTCTTTCGACAAAGTTTTAGTTTTTAAAGCCCTTGATTCTTGTTCTCATGTCTTACGTACTGACTCAGTTCGTAAGTCGCTTCAGCCTCCATACGAAGGTCCTTACAAAGTCATTAGTCGCGATGAAAAAAATTTCGTCATTGATCGCAAAGGTCAACACATGCGAGTCTATATCGACACTCGACAGGTTAAAACCTTGTTTTAGGTCAGAATCTGAAGATATCTCGACTCAACCTCCATCGTCTTCTAGCAAAAATCTTAATCGCGCAGACGAACTATCGTTTTCTACAGACAACGTCCAATCTTCTTCTTCGGGCATCTTCAAATCTTTACCTTCCACTTCCACAGAAGTTGGAAAACACAACGCAAACGCCACTAAAACTGCTAACAAGGTAAGATTTAATCTAACACCTCAAACGTTCACCTTATACCCTTCCGCTGCAACACCCGAGCAGGTCGAGCTACCAGAACTCATGCTCGCTTTCTTAATGCTACGGCATTTTAAATCTCCTTTCTTCTGTTTTCATATCGTCCCATCTGCGATGGCACTAGGGGGGAGTGTTGTGACGAACATCTAAATTAAAATTTAAAAAATTTAAATTTAGAATGCGATGTTTTTTTTGATTTTAGATTTAAAAAAAACAAAATATTTTTTCGATTCTAATTTTTCCGCAATTATAAAAAGTTCTTGTTTTTTCTTCATTTTTTGGAAAAAGTTCTAATTTCTCTTGTAACTAAAAGTTCCTGTTATAATTTAATTTATGCAATAATTGTTGCGAAATACAATTAAATATATAGTTTAATTGTTGTTAATATTAAACTCAAATTAATTTGTTAAAAATTGAAGTTCCTTATTATGTTTTTAATATGATAAAATTGCTGAGAAATATAATCTAATATATTTACTTTAATTGAAGCATATTTTCGAAGAATTTATTTCATTTAAATATTTGTTGCATTCAATTAAATAAATTCGTTTAATTCAAGAAACCCAAAATATGATTCAAAAAAATTAATTTACCTCTAAAAAAATACTACATTATTGGGATTAATTTGTCAGAAGGTTTTTCTTGGAAGAATGAAAAGGATTATGTAGCGAGAATTACTAGCTACAAACTGGTTACAAATATAGTGAATTTTTAAAAATAAATTTTGAATTATATAGCGAGAATCTTGTATACAAGCTATATAGCAAAAACAAATAATTTGTAATATGAATAATTTGACTTAAGGCTTGAAACCACATACAACATAAACAGAATTCCATACAAATTTTACAGAAACAGAATTTTTTTCTGTCAAATTTGCATGATATTTTTTTTCTGTTGTATGTGAATTGTGAATGCCCGGTTTTACTTGTTATTGTTGTTATAAGTTGATCGAAATGTCAAAGTCTGTTGTCATACCCAAGATGTAATTATAAATTTATAATTTAAGGTGCGCCCATCCAGTTTTAATTACACTAAGTTCTAATGGATGGCGCATAAATCGAATAAAAGATACACAGTTAAAAAAAATTGAATATGTAATGCAAATTGCTACACATATAGGTCCTACGGAAGTTTCCATTACAAAACTATACAAAGTTTGCTATATAAAGTTAAACTAATGCTCTTTGCATCAATATTACCTTCAATCCTACTTGGTTTACGCACCACTTTTCGTGAAGATTTCCAATCTTCATCTGCGGAACTTGTTTATGGTACGCAAATTCGTCTTCCGGGAGAGTTTTTCAGCAATAATACCAAATTAATTCCTCAATCTGATTTCCGTTCACAATTGAAACAACGCTTCGATCACCTTCGTCCCATTAATGCATCAAGGCACTCTTTCGACAAAGTTTTAGTTTTTAAAGCCCTTGATTCTTGTTCTCATGTCTTACGTACTGACTCAGTTCGTAAGTCGCTTCATCCTCCATACGAAGGTCCTTACAAAGTCATTAGTCGCGATGAAAAAAATTTCGTCATTGATCGCAAAGGTCAACACATGCGAGTCTATATCGACACTCGACAGGTTAAAACCTTGTTTTAGGTCAGAATCTGAAGATATCTCGACTCAACCTCCATCGTCTTGTAGCAAAAATCTTAATCGCGCAGACGAACTATCGTTTTCTACAGACAACGTCCAATCTTCTTCTTCGGGCATCTTCAAATCTTTACCTTCCACTTCCACAGAAGTTGGAAAACACAACGCAAACGCCACTAAAACTGCTAACAAGGTAAGATTTAATCTAACACCTCAAACGTTCACCTTATACCCTTCCGCTGCAACACCCGAGCAGGTCGAGCTACCAGAACTCATGCTCGCTTTCTTAATGCTACGGCATTTTAAATCTCCTTTCTTCTGTTTTCATATCGTCCCATCTGCGATGGCACTAGGGGGGAGTGTTGTGACGAACATCTAAATTAAAATTTTAAAAATTTAAATTTAGAATGCGATGTTTTTTTTGATTTTAGATTTAAAAAAAACAAAATATTTTTTCGATTCTAATTTTTCCGCAATTATAAAAAGTTCTTGTTTTTTCTTCATTTTTTGAAAAAAGTTCTAATTTCTCTTGTAACTAAAAGTTCCTGTTATAATTTAATTTATGCAATAATTGTTGCGAAATACAATTAAATATATAGTTTAATTGTTGTTAATATTAAACTCAAATTAATTTGTTAAAAATTGAAGTTCCTTATTATGTTTTTAATATGATAAAATTGCTGAGAAATATAATCTAATATATTTACTTTAATTGAAGCATATTTTCGAAGAATTTATTTCATTTAAATATTTGTTGCATTCAATTAAATAAATTCGTTTAATTCAAGAAACCCAAAATATGATTCAAGAAAATTAATTTACCTCTAAAAAAATACTACATTATTGGGATTAATTTGTCAGAAAATTTTTCTTGGAAGAATGAAAAGGATTATGTAGCGAGAATTACTAGCTACAAACTGGTTACAAATATAGTGAATTTTTAAAAATAAATTTTGAATTATATAGCGAGAGTCTTGTATACAAGCTATATAGCAAAAACAAATAATTTGTAATATGAATAATTTGACTTAAGGCTTGAAACCACATACAACATAAACAGAATTCCATACAAATTTTACAGAAACAGAATTTTTTTCTGTCAAATTTGCATGATATTTTTTTTCTGTTGTATGTGAATTGTGAATGCCCGGTTTTACTTGTTATTGTTGTTATAAGTTGATCGAAATGTCAAAGGCTGTTGTCATATCCAAGATGTAATTATAAATTTATAATTTAAGGTGCGCCCATCCAGTTTTAATTACACTAAGTTCTAATGGATGGCGCATAAATCGAATAAAAGATACACAGTTAAAAAAAATTGAATATGTAATGCAAATTGCTACACATATAGGTCCTACGGAAGTTTCCATTACAAAACTATACAAAGTTTGCTATATAAAGTTAAACTAATGCTCTTTGCATCAATATTACCTTCAATCCTACTTGGTTTACGCACCACTTTTCGTGAAGATTTCCAATCTTCATCTGCGGAACTTGTTTATGGTACGCAAATTCGTCTTCCGGGAGAGTTTTTCAGCAATAATACCAAATTAATTCCTCAATCTGATTTCGTTTCACAATTGAAACAACGCTTCGATCACCTTCGTCCCATTAATGCATCAAGGCACTCTTTCGACAAAGTTTTAGTTTTTAAAGCCCTTGATTCTTGTTCTCATGTCTTACGTACTGACTCAGTTCGTAAGTCGCTTCAGCCTCCATACGAAGGTCCTTACAAAGTCATTAGTCGCGATGAAAAAAATTTCGTCATTGATCGCAAAGGTCAACACATGCGAGTCTATATCGACACCTAACAGGTTAAAACCTTGTTTTAGGTCAGAATCTGAAGATATCTCGACTCAACCTCCATCGTCTTCTAGCAAAAATCTTAATCGCGCAGACGAACTATCGTTTTCTACAGACAACGTCCAATCTTCTTCTTCGGACATCTTCAAATCTTTACCTTCCACTTCCACAGAAGTTGGAAAACACAACGCAAACGCCACTAAAACTGCTAACAAGGTAAGATTTAATCTAACACCTCAAACGTTCACCTTATACCCTTCCGCTGCAACACCCGAGCAGGTCGAGCTACCAGAACTCATGCTCGCTTTCTTAATGCTACGGCATTTTAAATCTCCTTTCTTCTGTTTTCATATCGTCCCATCTGCGATGGCACTAGGGGGGAGTGTTGTGACGAACATCTAAATTAAAATTTTAAAAATTTAAATTTAGTATGCGATGTTTTTTTTGATTTTAGATTTAAAAAAAACAAAATATTTTTTCGATTCTAATTTTTCCGCAATTATAAAAAGTTCTTGTTTTTTCTTCATTTTTTGAAAAAAGTTCTAATTTCTCTTGTAACTAAAAGTTCCTGTTATAATTCAATTTATGCAATAATTGTTGCGAAATACAATTAAATATATAGTTTAATTGTTGTTAATATTAAACTCAAATTAATTTGTTAAAAATTGAAGTTCCTTATTATGTTTTTAATATGATAAAATTGCTGAGAAATATAATCTAATATATTTACTTTAATTGAAGCATATTTTCGAAGAATTTATTTCATTTAAATATTTGTTGCATTCAATTAAATAAATTCGTTTAATTCAAGAAACCCAAAATATGATTCAAGAAAATTAATTTACCTCTAAAAAAATACTACATTATTGGGATTAATTTGTCAGAAGGTTTTTCTTGGAAGAATGAAAAGGATTATGTAGCGAGAATTACTAGCTACAAACTGGATACAAATATAGTGAATTTTTAAAAATAAATTTTGAATTATATAGCGAGAATCTTGTATACAAGCTATATAGCAAAAACAAATAATTTGTAATATGAATAATTTGACTTAAGGCTTGAAACCACATACAACATAAACAGAAATCCATATACAAATTTTACAGAAACAGAATTTTTTTCTGTCAAATTTGTATGATATTTTTTTTCTGTTGTATGTGAATTGTGAATGCCCGGCTTCACTTGTTATTGTTGTTATAAGTTGATCGAAATGTCAAAGTCTGTTGTCATATCCAAGATGTAATTATAAATTTATAATTTAAGGTGCGCCCATCCAGTTTTAATTACACTAAGTTCTAATGGATGGCGCATAAATCGAATAAAAGATACACAGTTAAAAAAAATTGAATATGTAATGCAAATTGCTACACATATAGGTCCTACGGAAGTTTCCATTACAAAACAATACAAAGCTTGCTATATAAAGTTAAACTAATGCTCTTTGCATCAATATTTAACAGAGTGCTTGGAGTAAAATATAAAGCTTGTTGTTTAAAAATGTATTTGCATTAAATAATATTACGCGCAACATTTTTTTTGGTATGACATTTTAATGCAAATTACATCATAATTTTGAGTTACTTTGATTATTACGCACCTGCCTAAATTAATCAAATTGAAATAAAAAAATTACAACGGAAAAAATTAAAACATACATACCACCTTAATCACTATTATTATAGACCTTCAGCTGAGAAGCGATAACTAAAACATACATGAAACGATTTTAACTATATATTTCTAAAATGGATAATACTCTAGTGAATTTTGAAATTTCATTAAATTTTAAATGCATTAAATTGTAGCAAGGTGTATGAAAACTTCTAGCTGTTCTATAGAAATAAATTATGATGCAAGAGTTGTTTTAAATTTTATAGATATGCATTAAAATTAGGTTTAATGCAACATTTACTTTACAATTCAATAATAACCTACAACGCATAGCTCCTATTGCAAGACTTGCTTTAAATATTGCAGTTACTTTTTCAACTGTGTATGAGAAGTCATTTTTTCGTAAAATTATTCTGTATTTCTTAATAAATGTATGTAACATAATGCATTATTATTATCTCCGTCTCCGTGATGTATATTTTTCGCCTATGTATATTTTAAATTAAAGCATTTAATAAATGAAATTATATATTCCTGTGCCATCAATTTGTTTTGTTTCTAAATATGAAAACAAGTGTTCATCATCCGGCGGCGTTCAACATGGCAGTCATTCAGGTGGTATACGCGATCAAATAAAGAATTAATAATTAATATATTTCGTTTTGTATTGACGCTCATGCACCATAGTTATATGAGTAGTTCTACAAACATAGGAATTTTGGACGGCTTTGCTTATTTCGTATATTAATATGAAAAAAAAATTTTTTTTTCACATGAAATTTGTAAACCTTAACTATGTCTAGCTGGTCACCCAAAATAAACCCGTTTCGAAATATGTGTCTTAGAAAAAAAATTATTCAAATCGTCAAGTTATTAGTCCCCTGGCGTGTCCCACCTTGAAATTCAAAGCTGGTAAACTAAATAATCAATGGTTCTAAGTGTGTAGAGACAAATTTACTCTGTAGTAATAATTTTGAATAATGATGCTTTAATAATGTGTAAATAATCATAACATTACTCTATATTTCATATAAGATATATCCTATTAAAGTTTGTCCCATAAATTTGTTATTATTCTCCTGCCCAATCAAAACACATTGAAAATATTGGAAATTCATCTTTCTATCAAGTTATCGCTCGTCAATTAATTAAAGTTCAATAAATATAATATTGCAAGTTTTTTGCTTAGTCCGAGGTTTTATCATTTAAAACAGTCATCATTAGTAGCAAGATCGTGTGTAAAAACTATTTTAATTACAGGTAATTTTGTAATTTTATACGTCGTGAATATGTATTGCCTTGGTATAGAATCCGTTTATTTTTTTTTTTTAGACATAATTTTGTCATTTTTAAGCGAAATACTGATAAATTATCAGTCCCCTGTTCTCAGTCCCCTGGAAGATTTAAAAGCGGGCAGACTTAGATAAATGTTTATTTCGTATTTTGAGATAATATTGAGATAATTTTGAGTTAATTTAGGATTAAGAAGGATATTTTTTAATTTTGACTCTTGTATTTTTTTTGTTTTTTTTTTTTTTGTTTCTTTTTTTTTTTTTTTTTTGACTGGCCACATTCAGAAAAGTTGAAAGAACGTCATCAACTTTAACTAAAACTAGTTTCCCGAACTTATACGCAAAAAACATGTCGTGCCGTAATTAGCTCCATTTTCTTCCTTCGTGTGTAGAACTACCCATATACCAAATTTTCAACAAGTTATATGGATTGGAATACTAACATTGCCATTTTGTTTATTGATTGATTGTTTCTCCGTGTTCATTGACTTAAGCCAGGCATTCATATACAACAGAAACAGAATTTCATACAAATTTGACAGCAAAAAAATTTGTTGCTGTAAAATTTGTATGGAAGCCGTACAGCATTTTGTAAAATGATCGATTTGGGTGGAGAATCTAGGTGTTTACGTAATGATTACTGATACTACAATTATTATAAGTATATACATACATCGAATGGCTGTAGTGCTTATATATTTGTATACTTTATCATCGCATTATATCTTCGGTTGCTGATACTACAGTTATTATTAGTGCATATATGTTTATCGAGTTAACTGTAGTAATCATATTGTTATTCAAGTCTCATTGCATTATATCTTCGATTGCTGATAATACAGTTATTATTAGTGTATACGTTCATCGAGTTGGCTATAGTGAGGTTGCTGATACTATAATTATTATTAGTATATGCTTACATCTAATTAGGTGTAGTGAGCGTATACCTTACTAACTTAAACTCAACTGCGGTTGCATCAATTGGTACTTGTAAATCTTCAAACATCTTTTATCACTCAACATTATCACTCACTCAATATTGAATAACTTCTTATCCTGGCTGTCAATCATATTGAGACTTGGTATATGAAGCTTTAGTAATGTTTTCAATATTTATGCGTACCAACTTCCGGTTTGTCGCTTCCGGGTTAAAAGCTTTTTTTAAGGTGTTTATCGCTATATTATAGCCTACAGTTATAAATCGATCTTTTTGAAACAATGGTAAAAGGTTTCAATCAATGTGAGAAAGATTTTATTAGATTTTGGGTCCATCTCGGGTAAGAAAAAGCTAAGGGGCCATGCCAGGGCCAAGACCTTGCCACAGCTTTTGGGGGTTGGGTCAGGCTTGATATTTACAAGCTTGGACTGATGTCCTAGGAACAAGTCGAGCAAACCACGCTTGGGCCAAGTCTGGCAAATAGGACTTGGGCCAGGTTTACCAAACCAATTTTTTCCAGACTTCCTTTAAATGTGTGCAAAGAAGTTATGGAAAGAGTAACATATATTAAAATAAATATAAACATAATATAGCGTGCAGATGTTTATAATGCATTAGACAGGTTAATAACGCGTAATATAATAAACTGAACCTTGGTTCAGTCTAGGCATTTACAACTGGCCCAGACTGAAACCAAAGCTATCTAGCCAAGGCTTGGCCAATACTGGACCAAAATTGGTCCACTGTTTAATAGTGGCAGCTCTTACCCCGGATTGGACAAAGGGTGGGGGTCCATCATACTTAAAGTGAGTTTTCCACTATGGTTATTATGTTTGCTGGGAGCATATACAACATTCGTTCGTGAATTCATTTTGAAAACAATTTAAGAAAAGAAGCAAATATGTGTTGCAAGGAGCTGATTACCAGAAGGCTGTTATTAAAAGTTCAATAATATCTGTACCTGATCATCGAATTGGATGAAACTTGATACATAAGCATTTGGTTTCAGATCCCAACTTCCAACTTATCGCTCCCAGTAAAAAAACTTTTTTTTAAATTTTATCGTATATTTTTCAACGTCTTTATCCACACTGCAGTCTAAAATAATGAAGGGATTACGTTTTTGAAGTTTGTTGGGAGCATACAGACTTTGTTTAATAACCAATTTTAATGACACTTTGACAAAAGATGGAGAATTGAATGACAAAGAACTGATTAGTTTTTGGACGATATTTAGATAAGTGTGGTGTGGGGGGTTGCCTTCTGAGCACTTATTTATTTAAAGCTTCAACGTACCACAAACATATTAAATATGCTTAAAGTATGATTTGTAACAGTTCTGCATACCGACTGCCGGTTTGTCACTTCCGGCAAAAAATTATTACTTTTTCTTTTCGTAAAAAAGAGTTTATGTCTGTTGGGATACTAGAGCTTTCTTTGATGATATAATTTGATGAAAGTTTAGCAAAGATGGATAATTTAATTGAGGAGTTTGATAAGTAAGAAAACTGATAAGTTTTTTAATGATAATAGGCAAAGTGGTGGAGACCTTCAGCGCACCTGTTTTTATAATTATAATTACGCGAGATCTATAACAAAAATTGGTCATTAGTAGAGTTTTTTGATGAATCATCAGCGTCATCAATATTTTTTATTACTTTAGAGACTGCGGTCTTAAAAGTAACGGTCACTACTGAAAATGTCACACTTTTATGTACCTGAAACTTTTAAAAACTAGGTCCCACAACAACATGCGTCTTGAGGTATAGGTGGACGCTTTTTTTAAATCTTTGTGGATTGAAGGCACTCGAGACTATTGATTCGGGCAAAGCATTCTATTTGTACGATGTACGCACAAAGAAATCCCTTTGCATATTATTACTATGACAGTGAGTAATCTCGACAGTCCAACTGCCGGCACAAACCGATCGACGAGTATAACGGCGAAAAACATATGCCTGAGGCATTATGGACCTGATTTCATCCAAGCACTGCTGGTGACGATATTTTTAAAAAAACAACGAGATCAGCAACAGTACGATGATGTTGTAGGGAATCAAGATCTAGTGTTTAATTTCGATCACTAACGATTCGTATAGCACGCTTTTGAGCAGAGTCCAAAAGAGCTAGGATAGTAACAGATGCAGCGCCCTAAACTTGACAACAATACTCCATACAGGGACGAATATAGGACTTATAAATGTGGAGTAATTGATGCGAAGTAAAATAAATTTTACACCTATTGAGGAGGCCGAGTTTTCTTGAAACGCTCTTTGCCATGGCCATTATATGATCGTTCCAGAGTAAGTCATTGGATATTGTGACTCCCAATAAACAAATGCTTTCACATTCGTCTATTTGGTCGTCACACATATTAATTGAAATATCGTTGGGAAGCTCGGTCTTTGATCTGGAAAAAATCAATAGCTGTGTTTTGGTGGAATTAAAATTGACCAAATTTTTGCCATCTCAATCGACTACTTTTTTCAGGTCCTCGTTTACATTTATGGCAGCGTCCCTCCGGGCGGGATTTATTCGTTCATGCATTTTACCCTTTGAAGATAGGAGGACAAATGACTTGTGCAGTGTCCTATCAGCTGCAAAACTATTTATTGGGTTACTGGTGATTTGCAACAGTTCGTTGATATAAATTAAAAATAAAGTGGGAGATAAAACTGAGCCTAGGCGTACACCACCGGTTATTAATTTAGACTCAGAAGAAAAGTGTCTATAGACACCGAAATGTATCGGTTAGACAGAAAATTCTGAATCAACTTCACGACTACGGGATGAAAACCGTACGCAACGAGCTTGTTGATCAAGTTGGCATGCCAGATTCGATCAAATGCTTTTGAGATGTCTAATGCGATCACATACGTTTCACCACCTTTCTCAAGTATGCTATTCCAAAGATGTGCCACATAGTTCAATATATTGGTTGTTGATCTTTTGTTTCTAAAACCGAATTGGCTGTCAGATATCAAATGGTTGTCTTCCAAAAATTTGGATATGTGTGAATTAATATAGTGCTCGTATATTTTAGACATGACTGGGAGTAAGGCTATTGGTCTATAATTTGAAATATTGCATTTCGTTCCTTTTTTGGGACACGCTGGACATTGGTCAACTTCCAGCAGGATGGAAAAATACCTGATTTATAGGATTTATAGAATATTTTGGTGAGAATTGGTGCAAGTTCTTTTGAAAATGTTTTTAGAATAACAGGAGGAATATAGTCCAGACCAGAGGTTTTGTTGTTGTTTAACCCCCTTAAAAGTTTTTCGACAATTTTAGGTTTGAAATGTAATTGTTTCATATTAACTCCTGAAGACTGGATTTGGGGTATTTCTTTAGGAGTTTCTAAAACTGTTGAATATGAAGCAAAACATTCCGCGAAATTGGGATCGATTAACAAAGTTCTTTTTCCAAGTCCAATCCAAATATTAAATAACCTACGTTTGTTTCCAAGAACCAATTTGGCTGCTTTCGAAAACAAAAATTTTTGGTGGGGTTTCATTATTGAAAAGGGAACGAATTTGTTAATCCCGAATAGAATGGTTTCAGTAAAGTTTTGAGCAGAAACATTTACATCGTCAGTATAGAAACAATGACGATCAAAAGGGAAACCTTGAAAAAAACTTCGGAGACCATTGGTGTCCATTTTTGAAAAGTGAAATATTTTACGGGGTTTGGGAACTCTAGTTTGTAACAAATCAGTTTTGATAATTGATGTGATTAGATAATGGTCAGAATTTCCAATACTGCCCTTATCGACATCGACACTCGTAATATCTGGCATAGATGTGAGATAAAGGTCTAAGAGAAAACTTTTATCACCGCCATTACGAGGAGTGAAAGTTGGGCTTTTTACATTCTAACCACGATTTGTTGTGGGCGTTGAAGTCACCGGCAACGATAACCTCACAACTTTGAAATTGTGCTCTAATTTCGTCCACAACATTAGTCAGGAGATTAAAAATATTGGGATTATGTTTCTTTGGGGCCCGGTATAAAGCTTTTGTGAAAAAAGAAATTTTGGGTAGACAAACCATTAATACCACTGTGTTGTAGCCATCACCATGTACTTTATAATTTGGAAAGCGTTTATATGCAACACTCTTATGAATGTATGCACATACACCTTGATGAAGTTTAAAAGCTGATGCGGTTCTGACGACATGCAGTTTTTTTCACCGGCTCTTTTAACCACCATTCTAAATAAAGAAACTTAACTGAAAGCCACAAGAGAACTTGTAAATAAAATTACGACAGCGTGCAGATAAGTGATAGGTTTCAAAAACAAATTTAAAAATCAACTCAAAATAATAAATCCCGACATATAAAGCATAACATTTGCGTCAATAAAAAATCCCACAAAAATTTTGTGTATTATATAATTAAACAAAATTAAACTTTTACAATGATAAGAGAGATAAGTCTGGCGTTGGAATGTACAACACTCTTATCAAATTGCATGAAATTTGTTATTATTTAATAATTCGGTTCCTGTAGATTTGGTTTTATGTAATTTACGAAACTAATTGAAAAGATTATTTATAAACATGATTTGGACAAATTTAATAAACATTAATTTAATGGACCAAACTTTTGATTAAGCTTTGACTTCTTCTGACTCTAATAGAATAATTAATAATTGATTTAGCGCTAAGTAACAAATAGTAAGGCAACTGAAGTTACTATGAAGGAGTAGCAAATTCAATTCAGTCAAAAGATTTTAAGGTAAAGCTATATAGCAATCATCAACAACCTGGTTTTGCACTGAACCGGTACCCAGACGCTATTGTTGAAAATACTAGATAGGCTGATCAAACATAGGATAGATAATTCTAGGATTTAATCGAAGAAGTAGTCGAAATTTTGATTTTTGGTAAACTGGCGACTCCAGAAGCGTCTTGAGAAATCGTGCTCACCGACTTTAAAAACACCGTTGTAAGAATAACGCGTTCAAAGTTTCAAAAAACATTTGTACTTTACACTGATTGTTTCAACTGACGAAAGTTACTTGTTTGGTATAAGGAATTACTAGATGTGGTTCTCAGGTATAAAATAAACCTTCTACATTGTCATTGTATGTATGCGAATAAAATGAAAAGGCTCAACTAAGGAATGACATTTTCCAGAATAAAATTTCCAAATCTCCAATATATGTTGTACATGAAGCAAAAAATATTTTGTAAAAATTCGGCTTCTTTTGAAAAGATTTTAATTTTTTTATGTTTAATATAAAATAATATGTCACAAAATTCTAAAATTATTTCATTGTATCCGACAAAAAAGATCGGTCCGACAAAAGAAGTGTTGAATCATTAGTTTCATATTTTGATGTATGGTACACACGCACACATTCTGAACTCCTTGGGATAATTTTATACATTCTTGTGGTCGAAGGGACGTGAATTTAGTAAATTCTATTTTCACATCAGGAAACTTATTTTTAAACTCCACAAAAGCTTCATTTAATATACATAGCAATAAGCGCTTTAGTGGATTTATGCTGAAATTGCTCATATTTTCTTTATTGTACATGTATAATTTTATAATATTTTGAAAAGTTCATTTAATAATAAAATATTTGATATTTAACATAAAAAAAAATCTCTTAGTTTATAACGCCATTTTTATGATTTTCCTTCAGGACAAAAAAAAATGATTCCCGACAGTCATATGCACAATGAATTTTATCTTTAAAACAAAAAATAACGCATCTCTTAAACTTTCACAAGTAGTTACATATAAAATAAGCTTCAATTTAGTTTAAAAATAAATAGGTGTAACGCCATCTTTTCTTCAATTACACCGTTTTTTTCTTATGTTACACCGTTAAAAATTATTTCAAAAAATTAACAGTGTACATTTTTAAAAACTTTGTTCTAATACCTATACCTATATACCTAATATATTCGTCGACATATCATTTATGAAAATCGATTGAGTAGTTTTAACAAAATAACAAAAAAATTGAGGGGCAGCCTGTGAAGACCCCTGGTCGAAAAAAAAATTCTAAGAGAACTTGTATTTTTTATTTATGAAAGACTATCTATAAACAAAAAATAATCAAAATTAAAAGGGGTCAAGTCAAAACGTTGTTGAATCTTCGTGAAATTACTCTTATGTAAACAACAAGTGAGATTAACTCTAATCAACCTCAAAACACATATATATCTTTGCTCGTCAATTTTCCAAGTTTTGTTTTTTTGATTTTGAATTTTTACGTTGCGTAAGAAAATGGAATTCCTTACTTTGCATATTGTTAATACTGATAATAATTTTAAAATGAAATGAAGTAATTGTATTTAATTAAATGTTTAATTATTATAGTCATGTAAAAATATTTTCTTTTTTAGGCATGACATAAATTTATATAAGATTATTAATTTTATATTTATATTAATTTACATACAAAGCGAATTTTATTAAAAGGTTAGACGTGCATTTGACAAAATGCAAAAATATTGGCTACAAAAAAAATATTCGTTTTGATAGTAATTAAACAATTTTACGACTTTTTCTTATCAATTTCAATACGATTATATAAGGATTTAAATAATTTTGTGCTCAACAAACAATATAAAACACCAAAAAGCTAGAATTATACTAGAAAAAGCTAGAATACTCAAGGGACGAAATAGAAGATGAAACCCGCAGTCTAAATTGAAGATCGATGTGTATTGTGGAGTATATGTCATTTATTGTCATAGTATATCATTGCAATATTTACTAACAAAATATATGCCAGTTGCAAATTTTCCTGAAATTGGGAATACAGATGGTGAATTATTTTAAAAATTTTAAATCATAAATAAATGCATATAACTAATTATCATATATTATAAATTAAAATTAAATAATAAATTGCAAGCAATTTTTTTAAAAAAACTCAAAAATTTATAAAAATTTTGAAATAATATGTATATTAGGTGCGTTCGAGTTGACTGAAATAACTGAAAAAACAACAACATTGCATACAATTTTTCAGTTGTTTCAGTTACATCAGTCAAATCGAACACGGCTATTTTCTAGCACTTAAGCACTACTGTATTGGAAACGTAAAATATCAGTGAACATCTCAAGTTTAAGTTATTAAATCATAAAACTTGAGAAAATTCAGGCCGCGCATATATTTTGTTAGTGGATACTCAAATGGGTTTTTCTCGTCAACAAAACGCCTGTCTGTAATTTGAATATGTTTTGGGTAAAAGACTAAATCTTTAGAAAACCAAAAGAAGGTACTTTTGGATTTCGGCATCCTTGAAATATTATTTTTTTTAAATATTTAAACTGAAAAATTTCATAAAAAATAAGCAAATATTTTTTAGTGTAATTTTTTTTATAAAGTAAGTCAGTAACTTCAGTAACTTTTAAACAAAAATAGTTCAATGGAATCGGTAAACTTGTTTTGTTTTTATATGCCATGAAATAGGTCGGGATGAAATTTTTTTATGCCATGAAATAGGTCGGGATGAAATCCACATTCTTTCACATCAAACCAGCATGCAAAATATATAAAAATAATAAAAATATTTAATGTCATATTTATGTGGCAGACTACTACGCAGAAATACGACAATAGAACAAAACAATGTGATCAGCATCAGTGTGACGGTTTTGTAGAGAATAAAGATTTAATATCATATTCCGATCATCCACAATTCGTATAGAACACTATAAAGCAGGGTGAAAAAACGTTTTTTTTTTAATAAAATGTGTTGTGTAATAGGGTTTAGAATATGTGTCACAACAACACATAAATACCTTTTAAGACCTAGGTCTAGACCTAGGTGTTGATTAACGCTTACTTTAAACCTCTGGGGATTGAAGCCACCTAAGACTAAATGTTCCGGCAAACTATTCCATTTGTACACAGTTCGGACAAAGAAGTCTCTCTGCGATCTGCCAGTATGACAGCGCGGGATCATTAGCGTTTCACTGGTTGCGCAGCCGATTGCCGTGTGGAACGGGGGTAAGAACAAGTTTGAGGCATGATGCCGCTGATTTCATCTGAGCACTGTTGATGACGATATTTGTAAAAAAACAACGAGGTCAGCAACAGTGCGACGATGTTGTAGGGAATCAAGTTTTGATGTCAAAGCTCGATCACCCACAATTTGTATAGCCCGCTTTTGAAACAGAGTCCAAGAGGGCCAAGATGGAAACCGATGCAGCACCCCAAATTTGACAACAGTACTCCATACAGGGACGAATATAGGACTTATAAACATGCAGCAATTGGTAAGGAGTAAAAAAATTTTTGCATCTATTTAGGTGGCCGAGTTTTTGAGAGGATACAGATGCCGTGCTTCAAACAGCTCATATAGTTGTGGGATCAAGGTCTTGAAAGATAATTTATTATTTTCCATTACACAACACTCAACGCAACAGCACAGTCATCATTACACAACACTTTTTAAATAACAAAAACTATTCGTTGATACTCGCACCTAGAAAGAACTCTCACCTCACACTCTCCAAATATTAAGCTAGATCAAATTTAAATCATCTCATTCAAATTACCTCATTGCAATGTAGCCTATAGCTATCATATTACAATTTAATGATATTTTTACCTTACTTTGTGTCTTTTGTATCAACAACGATCTCGTAATACCATATAACAAACAACAACAAAAGAAAGAACAAAAACATAACATAACATAAAGCAAAAGAAATACAAAAGCCATAAATAACTTTCGTTTTCATCTTTCATTTCTTTTTACGTGTAATGAAATCTGAAATGTGAGAGTGTTTCAATTTGATTTTCTTGCTTGCGTTTTAACCTTATTCAAGTACAAACGAAGCATCAAAAGAAAACGAAAATATTTTAAAAGTAAATGCAAATCGGTGATGTAATGCATTGATTTGAATGAAATTAAAGCATCAGGCTCGAGACAATACTTGACTCTAGCCTTATGCATATATTACTTATATGCGATGATATTAAAATTCTGTTGTGCGATTCCAGTACTGATGATATAAGGGTTTCCGTTTCCAGTACTGATGATATAAGGGTGTGTTAAAAATAAATAATTTGACAAGTAGTACTAAATGTAGAAAGGGAAAGAACCAGAAAATGGGATATTTTTGGGAAAGTTTTTCAATTCCATATAATTTCGAGTTATTTATAACAGTTTAACGTTGTGGCGAGTATAACATTTATACATTATTAACAGAATAGCTATAGCAATCAAATATAAAATTAGTGAGATACAAAATAAAATATTTAATACAAAATTATATCGTAGTAAAAGATAGATTTTAACTTCTAAAAAGTTGTGCTCGGTTGATTGTTTGGTATTTCTCGTTATTACTGATAAATTTGCTCAGCTGTAACTTTTGTTATAATTTAACGTTTGTATAAAATATATACCCTAGGCAACACATTCAAAGTTTCATTGAAGATATTTAAATCACCTAATTTAATTATTTAGCTTTTTATAGTGAGATATGTTGTATTTTGTTTATGTAAACATTTTCATTCAAGAATGAGAAAATAATTAATTTTTTTAATGTGTGGGTGAGCTTTCTATCATTCGTTATGATTCTGGAGTCGTGCCTCTTATCTGCAACTCTTAATATACCCAAAATGGACAGAAAAATTTTGTTTAGTAATATTAGTGATCACCAAAAACCAAACCCTGAAACTGAAGCTAAATCGTGCGATAATAGTCGGTGCCGTGCCGGATCTATACCTAAGGAATCTAATAAACGGATCTATACCTAAGTGAATCTGGACCGATAAAAAACCTCTGTATAAACTAAAAATCACTCACAAAATTAGAAAACGACAAACAAATATTATATATAAACTAAATCAAAAGCATTTAAATAGCATCAATAAGCATTTAAAATTAAATTGTATAACACCACATGCTCTTCCAAATCATCACTTGCGATGCTCATAAAAAACATAAGATGTCATTAAAAGGGTATATTGTTGCGTTTTTCAGGGTTCCCAACAAACACCCCGTGCGCCATTGAATTGCCATGGCGTGCTAACACTTGGCGTGCCATCACTATGCGCTCGTTGGGCTGCCAATCGTACCGTAACTTGTAATGGATAGTCTGGACTAATATAGTATATTATAGTCGCAGCTTCCTTAGTTGTTGTTCCTTATATTGATCCGTACCGCTTGTAATGGTTTCTCATCCCTTCATCATCAATATTCATGTTTCGTGTAGTTTCCTTAACCCATAGCGTCCTTATATTTCTTAAATTCCAACTAAATCTGCAATAGCCGGACAAACGTATAGGAGAAAGAAAATGGCACTAATTACCCTGATTTATTTATTCATTAATATAACATAATATTGGTTAATTTGAATTAATTAATAATTTTCTTTAATCATCATCCGTATAACCACTAAAATTTAATCAGAATTTAATCTTACCACACACTAAAATTGACGCGCACTATACTTCCACTCGATTGTTCTCGCCATACTACTTGAGTTTGAATTTTTTTTCTAAAACACAAACCGTAATGACACAACGAAATGCTCAAAACCTCATAACAGCTACGTGGATTTTGTTTCCAATCGTCAACATACAACGAATTACTATTTTTGCTTTGTTAAACATTTGATTTGTCTTTGTTTGAGTATTTTGCTTTGAACCATCCTTCCGTTATTGAACTGAACTTCACTGTGCTGATATAGTAGGGTGTAGTTTAATAAATGTCCAAACATCATAACGTTGATCGCATCTGCATTTGATTCATTTTGAATTCAATTATAAATATTATGGATGTGTCGGAAATATTCAGGGTCCCAACCTTATTTTCGTACAATATTATCAAAATAGCAAACGGTTTTGTGAACTATAATAAGTTCCCAATAATTTGAAAATCTGATGTAAATTAATTATCTCCCATCTAAATACGATATTCGAGTTATTTCGAGACAAAATTTGGCTATATAATAAGCCACTGTAAATTGTTCTCTCTCTTAGTCTGATATTGATTTTTGCGATTGGATTCTTATTTTTGTCGATGTGTTTTGACGTCTTTGTGAGTGTGAGGTTATCAGCCATTTATTTAAATGCTGAAATATCAAAATACAAAAAAATATACCTCCTTGTTTAAACTTAAGTAGGAAAAATTTATCTTTCGGTGATAATATTAATAGTTCCAAAGCAAAAGAAAAAAATTATTATATGTTTGTGCGTGATAGTCCAAATAGTGTAATTAATTTAAATAATTCAATATTAAATTGTGATAACCCTAGCGTAAAATTAATTAATTTCTGTGATGTGTTAAGTCTTCTTATGCTTGCCATGTTTTTTTATTAGTTGTGTCATAAGCTAAATTAAATCATAAGTCTCAGAATAGTTTAGATTAAAAGTGATAAACAACTTTAATGTTAATGAAAAGATCCATGATGAACGGGATCGGTCATACCGGAAAACTGAGGTAATCGTAATGTCATTCGAGTTGTTGTTTGGTTTTTTTTTTCAATGACCTCGAAATTATTTATCACTAATGAATCATAATACAAAACCAGAAAGGAAATTCTTGTATTATGTACATTAACTTTATATTTGCATGTTATATAAAATACATAAAATAATTTATATTGCTATTATCATTAAAGTAAAAAGCGCGCAAAATAAGTGTGTTTTTGTTGTTGAATTGGGGGGAATTTTGTTTATCAAATACGGCAACAAATTGTTAACTAAAATAACAATAACTAGTGTTGGTACAATTTATTACGGTTTGTTTTGGATTTCAACGCATACGTCAACAATTACTTTTCACCGTATTGCTTCACCATCCTTGATACAAAATCATTGCCGTTCTGTTTCAACAAGTAATTTAACTAATATTGGTACAATTCATTACATTTTTGGATTTCAACGCATACGTCAACAATTACTTTTTACCGTATTGCTTCACCATCCTTGATACAAAATTATTGCCGTTCTATTTCAACAAGTAATTTAATATTGGTACAATTCATTACATTTTTGGATTTCAACGCATACGTCAACAATTACTTTTTGCCGTATTGCTTCACCAGCCTTGATACAAAATTATTACCGTTCTATTTCAACAAATAATTTAACTAATATTGGTACAATTTATTACATTTTTTTTGATTTCAACGCATCCTACAACAATTACATTTCAACGTATTCGGCGGTAATTGCTATAATTGTTACCATATTCACCTGTGCTTATCAATTGGTTCGGCGTTTATGTTTACAACCAGATACAACGTTTCTACTTAACATTGTATTTAACCTTGATAAATTATTCAACATTGCTGGTTACTAGATTGATTAACGTTTCTGCTTATCAATTTTATTTTACAACACTGCGGATTGCCAGTTTGACTACGTTTCTATTTAACAATTACGAATTAATCTACGTTGCTGATTACCAAGTTTATATCACGTTTCTACTTATTCAACCGAAATTATACAAGTTTGTATACCGTTTCTGCTTATCATTTTTGATTCAACAAAATTATACAAATTTATGTGGCGTCTCTGCTTAGCATTTTTGATTCAACAACATTTTGCCTCAGTCGCAACATTTTTGATCCAACTAAATTTTACAAAATTTATATAACGTTTCTACCTATCAATTTTGATTCAACGATATTTTGCATCAATTACAACATTTTTGATTCAACAACATTTTGCATCAATCGCAACATTTTTGATCCAACAAAATTTTACAAATTCATATAACGTTTATACTTACCAATTTTGATTCCACAATATTTTACAACAATTACATCATTTTTGATTCAACGATATTTTGCATCAATTACAACATTTTTGATTCAACAACATTTTGCATCAATCGCAACATTTTTGATCCAACAAAATTTTACAAATTTATATAACGTTTATACTTACCAATTTTGATTCAACAATATTTTACATCAATTACATCATTTTTGATTCAACGATATTTTGCATCAATTACAACATTTTTTGTTTTGATTCCACAACATTTTACAAAATTTATATAACGTTTCTACACATCATTTTTGATTCAACAATACTTTACATCAATTACATCAGTTTTGATTCAACGATATTTTACATCAATTACAATGTTTTTTTTTGATTCAACAAAACTTTACAAATTTATACAACGTTTCTACTTGTCATCTTTGATTCAACAATATTTTACATCGATTACTTCATTTTTGATCCAACAAAGTTTTACAAAGTTATATAACGTTTCTACTTACCAATTTTGATTCAACAATATTTTACATCAATTACATCATTTTTTGATTCAACGATATTTTGCATCAATTACAACATTTTTCTTTTGATTCAACAACATTTTACAAAATTTATATAACGTTTCTACACATCAATTTTGATTCAACAATATTTTACATCAATTACATCAGTTTTGATTCAACATTATTTTACATCAATTACTTCATTTTTGATCCAACAAAATTTTACGAATATATATAACGTTTCTACACATCATTTTTGATTCAACAATATTTTACATCAATTACATCAGGTTTTGATTCAACAATATTTTACATCAATTACTTCATTTTTGATCCAACAAAATTTTACGAATATACATAACGTTTCTACTTAACATTTCGTACCACGTTTGTACGTGCAATTTCATTCAACATTGTTATCATACCAAATATTGTCGAGAGATTCCTAACGTGATCCACGTGCGGATGGAGGGCTGATGGAAGCAGAATAGGAGGACGGGGTTTAATCATGGGGTGAGTAAATTTATTTTTATTACTTAGGTCATAATGATAAAGGGGTGTGAATGTGTGTGTGTGTGTGTGTGTGTGTGTGGGCGTATGTGAGTGAACGTGGGGGTTGGACGTGTTGATCGTGGGTCTTTCGCGAATGGGGTCGCCAGAGTCTCCTTTTTTCACACTTGTATCTTTTTTTCCATTTCTGCAAATTTTCGTAAATAGCGTACATTTCTGTATTTGTGCTGAAGTAGCAGGGTTACTTTATCGTTCCCATGGGCTGAAGCTAGTTTGGGGCTTGAAAATCAATCTCGCTAGGTACGCTTCCTGCTATGTCCTTCTCATTGGTTCGCCACTGAGAAAACGCTTCATTACAAATTGGCGCCCAACGTGGGGCTTCTCTAAGGGTCCCTACAGCAATGTAGGACTCTGGAGGAGTCCCTCCATATTTTCAAAAAATTTGAAAAATTTTCTTTTAAAATTTTTCTTCATAATTAACTTTATTTCCACTAAAACAATAGTAAAGACTCTGGCGGCGTAGAAGCAGTTCCCTGCTTCATACGCGCAGGAGCAAAGGAAGTCTGAGATCCCTCAGACTTTTCTTTGATGGGGAGTTGCGTCCCTACGCCTCCAGCAATGTTTCTCCCTTTTGTTTTTTTTGGATAACGCAAGGGTGGGAATATTTCTTAGGAAGTATTCCCAATGGGCATTACAACCCCACGGACCCTAGTTACGGGCTGGGTTTCTGGCGATGTCACGAGGGCCGAAGGTGATTCAGGTGCCAGACCTAGACTGACGTGTATTGGTGTATACGCCAATTCTCGTCCGAGTCTGGTCACCTGGTCAGGCTTCGGGTTCGTGGTGTCCTCAGAGTCCAGTCCGAACTGATATTGTCTAATCGTTAGAGTCCCCTCCCGACAATATCGGTTTCCTATGGCCTGAGTGTTTCGGTTCCCCATGGATAATACTGAGGGACATTTTCCAAAGTAGCCCGATCAGCTACTGAGGGAAGATGCCCGCTCAGCTTTTATGCCGTGGTTGACTGGATCCACTCAGGTCATAGCACCTTGCCCGTATGTGTTGGTGGTATGGATCGCAGTTGGTGGGTGCTGTCGATCGAATGGTGGACCAGAGGATTTATCTTCTGGCCATCCCGTCAGCACTTGTCTGCTGGGTGAAATCCCATCAGCACCTACCCCATCTTATTCCTTTCCCACCCTACCTTTTCCCATCCTTTTACATCCCCTCTTCTCCCCTGTTCCTTTCTGATTTCCCATCCCTTAACGTAGGTTATTTAAACTTTTTCTTTGTTCCCACCACAAAATAAAAACAACAAACTATTAAGGAAAGACCGGCGATCACCACTTCCAACCCCATGTGTGGTGATCTCCCCCCTTGATTGATCCGTCCGTCCGTCCTCCGTCTAAATATTGAATAATAAATATTGAATAATAAATATTGAATAATAAATATTGAATATATAAATATTAAATAGATCATTATTGAATAAATAAATAACAAAATTAAAGAAAGAACTAATTAGCAAACAAAACTGCTGATAGGAATCAGAAACTAATTTATTGTTTTCTCCAAATTTTTTTAGATAACGTCAAATCAAGAAATTAATAAAATACAACAAACCCAAATATAATTAAAGATAAATAACCAAATCAATTAATGGCATTCAAGAAAATTTTACTTAAACCATACCAACCTCAGGATACGCAGAAGAAATAAAATAGGAATTAAGGCACAAAACACGGAAATTTAAAACAAATCAAAGGCACAAAAAGTTCTGGATGGGTACTCAGTGTAGGGATATAGATTTGTTTTATTAGAATATATAAAATTTTTGTAGGTTAGTAGTACCCACCCGAGAACTAATAAACGTGAGTTTTACTTTTAATTGTTTTTCGAATTGTCAAGGTCAAAGTGTCCGTATCGGTCCGCCAATTGCCTTTGATCCTTGTTTTCCATTTCCATAGTATTAATTTAATTTAATTACATAGTAGGTTAAGATTTGTTTTTATATATAATTTTCTTTAATTCGATTTTGTTAATATCAAGCATTCTCCTTGTCAAACCGGTAGGCTTGCCGCACTTTTTTTTGGTCACTCATATTCGAGTATAGGGAACCGTCAGACCTGCCCTGAATTGAGTCTGAAAATTTTCATAATTGCCATCTTCTGCCATATTTGTAGTATACTTTCTTGCTCTCCAATCTCACCGTTTATTTTTGTTCTGTTCATATTTCAGCATCTTGGAAAACAATTGTAATTAGTAAAGAAATAATATCAAGACAATAATAAATCTTATGTAATATAATTGACGAATTGGTCAGACATTGCGCAGCTGTTTGAGGTTTGAAACGCTAAATTTCCATATAATCTTTTTTTAAATTCTGCTGTAAAATATTCAAAGTAATCAAATATTGGAATAAAATAATCTTTTCTGTTGATAATTAAATTGTTTATTTGGATTCAACGTTCACATCGATAGTGTAATAATTTTCGTTTCGCTCTCCATATACGTGCATTTATTGATCTGGTCCTGTGCGGCGGTTTGAGTATTCATAATGTCTGCCACTGATAAGATTGACGTTCTGGATAGGTCCAGCTCTTGTGCTGTTTGTCAACACGAAATAGTGCCGGCCGACGTAAAACTTCTCACTCGGTGTAACCATCTCTTTCATGACATCTGCCTCAACGACTGGTTGTTGCAGAATCGCACCTGCCCGATTTGTCGAGCCGCTTGTGAGCGTGCAGAATTACAGAGGTTGCCTCGAGGGATAGATAAAAATAATTATACAATAGTGCCACCCCCACCGCGACCTGTGACTCGATCTGTTACCGCAAGTTGGCAACGTCGTTCCAGTACCGGAAATCAGCCCTCGTCCACGCCTTTGGCAAACCGTCTTCCACCATCTCGACTCGCCGATGAAGTGCGAGTGAATATAGCTCAACGATCTCCCATATATGGTGCCGCTGCAGCGGAAGATCAAGGTTTTCAGGAAGCAGTAAATGCTCACATCGATCAGGAAATTTCGAGAATTAATCACTCAATGATGCAATCACGTGCTCCGGCACCTGAAGTGTTACTACCACTAGCGCATAATGTAATCTCGCCCACCACCCCGAGACATCAATCGGTTCATTCCGGAAATTATACACCAGTAAATGCGTATGTACGGAATAACGTACCGGTACCACCAATGTTTGCTGAACCTCCTCCTGCTCTTGCTCCGGCTAGATTACGAACACATCTCGATCAGCACTCTACCACAGTTAGAAATTGGAACGTTACGTTCTCAGGCAGACCCGATGGTCTGGATGTTGAAGCGTTCATCTTCAGAATAGAGCGGCTGACAGAGATGTGTTTAAATAGCGATTTTACTATTGTCACCCGTTGTCTATACTTGTTATTCACAGATCGAGCAGCTGATTGGTTCTGGAGATATTTTCGCCAGAACCGACAGCTTATTTGGACTGACTTATGTCATGCTCTTCGAATAGAATTTCAGGACAGGCAGACGGACGAAGAGGTAAAGGAGCGGATGAGGGCCAGGAAACAGCGGCCCACCGAATTGTTTGATGAATTCTTACAATCAATTTATCGACTAGGCGATAAACTACGAGTACCGATGCCGGATGTGGAGTTGTTCTCCTTGATTCGCAACAACTTACGAATGGAAATTAGAAGGGAGCTACTTTATGTCACCATTTATGGACTGGAACATCTGCGCCAGCTCTGCCGTGACCGCGAAAAATTATGGGCCGAGTCAATAACCAGACCGCGCGATTATAACATTAGACCATCGAGACCGGTGTCTGAGGTGGATTTAGATCGTGAATTTTCACAAATACAAATTAGCGAATTGCCAACTGAATCGTTACCAAATACATCCAACGAACTTGCGGCAATACAGCCTGCCCCTAATATGAGACGAATAACCAGTTCAACTATTTGTTGGAACTGCAAACGACCTGGTCATCGGTGGCACGATTGTCGTGAATCACAGCGATTGTTTTGTTGGGGATGTGGGAAGGACGATGTGTTGTGTCCTAATTGTGAAAATTGTCAGGGAAACCGAAGGGGGGGCCAGAATCCCAACACCTTTTCTCGCTCCCAGGACCTGTCTTAGATGCATCTGAGACCAAAATTAATTTGTCTCCTGATTTTTCAGATATTTCATCTACCAATCCCAATAACTTATTGGTACACGATACACTATTGAGCCGAGCTTCAACATCCACTCGTATAGAACACCCGTTGAACACTGCTTCTGATACACTGGTATCCACCCATGATATCAATGTAACATTATTGAAACGAACACCCGCTCATACTGAACCACCTCCATTATGGACCAAAATCAAATCGTTCCAACAACGATTGAACGAATACCTGAAAATACGCTCAAACATATTTGTCGATTCATTATCATCTTTGAAACTTCCATCGCGCTCGGCGCTCCGTTCTCGTATTTATTGGCAACAACGTCATTTGTTTAAAACTAAAACCATTTCCTCTATTGTGAAATTGGCCAACGATGTGAGATCTTATGCCACCGTGTCAATATTGGGTAAACAACATACTGGACTGTTGGATAGTGGAGCGTCCTTGACTGTAATTGGTGGTGATTTTGCTAAGGAAATCGTGCAAACCCCAGACCTTCTGACTTATTCATCTGCGGTAGTCCGTACTGCAGATGGCCAAAGGCAGAGGATCTTGGGTTTGATAAAAACTAAGATTTTATTTATGAACCAAGTCAGAACCTTGGATGTCTACATTATCCCGTCTTTGACACAGAATCTATACTTGGGTATTGATTTCTTTAACGCGTTTGGCTTATTTAACCCGTTGTTTAATTTACCTACATTACCGACTACGGAGTCAGTGCTATCCGAGTTGTCTATGGACGATCAAGCCCGTCTACAAAACACTGTTCAGCTTCTACCATCATTTTCGAAAATGGGTCTGGGTCGAACACATTTGTTGGAACACGTTATTGATGTGGGGACTGCAGCTCCCATCAAGCAACGACACTATCCGATATCGCCCGCCATTGAGAAACTGATGGGAGAAGAACTGGATAGGATGTTATCTCTGGGTATTATAGAGGTTTCAAACAGCCCATGGTCAAGTCCTGTGGTCTTAATTCGCAAACCTGGGAAGAATCGTCTTTGTTTGGATAGTAGAAAGGTCAATACAGTTACTAAAAAGGATGCTTACCCCCTTCCACAGATAGATGGAATCTTGAGTCGTCTGCCACAGAGTAATTTCATTTCCAGTTTGGATCTGAAAGACGCTTTCTGGCAGATACCTCTAGAAAAACACTCCCGAGAGAAAACTGCTTTTACGGTCCCAGGGCGGCCATTGTACCAGTTCGTAAGAATGCCTTTCGGACTGTGCAATGCGCCGCAAACGATGACTAAATTGATGGACCAAGTAATTCCTCCTCATCTCAAGTCGTGCGTCTTCGTATACTTGGATGATCTTCTAATAGTTACAGATACCTTTGAGGTCCATCTGAAACTGTTAGAAGATATCTCCCAGTGTCTTAGACGTGCGAACTTGACGATAAACGTGGAAAAAAGTAAGTTTCTCTTGCCGGAGGTGAAATATTTGGGATATGTTGTGGGAGGTGGTACGTTGAAAATTGATCCTGATAAAACTCTAGCTATTTCTGAATTTCCTACACCGCGTACGTCCAAACAGATTCGACGTTTCCTGGGTATGGCGGGTTATTATCGCCGTTTTATATCTGATTTCTCTGCTATGTCCTCTCCGATATCAGATTTGTTGAAGAAAAATTCTACTAAATTCGTATGGACCCCAGAAGCTGAAACAGCATTTGTAAATCTCAAAAATGCTCTCATATCAGCACCAGTTCTCATAAATCCCGACTACACTAAACCCTTTACTCTCCAGTGCGACGCTAGCAATGACGGTATAGGTTGTGTATTACTACAGTGTGACATGGACGGTATGGAACATCCCATAGCGTACATGTCCAAGAAACTAAATTCTGCGCAACGCAATTACTCCACTAGTGAGAAAGAGTGTCTAGCCGCCGTACTGGGAGTAAAGAAATTTAGAGCGTATGTCGAGGGCCAGGCCTTTAAGATCATAACTGACCATGCTTCATTAAAATGGTTAATGCAACAAAAAGACCTTTCTGGTCGATTGGCTCGTTGGAGCTTGAAATTGCAGGGTTATGTCTTTGATATTGAGTACCGAAAAGGAAATTTAAACATAGTTCCAGACACTCTATCAAGACGTGACTCTGTTGACGTCATTTCTGAATTATGTCCAGTGCCTGAATTAGATCTTAATTCCCCTTTCTTCAACACTTCTCGATATTTGGAGTTGGTGAATCTGGTTACCGAAGCAGACGGTACATTGCCTGATCTGAAAGTAATTTCTGGTCGGGTTTATAAACGATTGGCTTGTCTAGATCTTGATATTCCTTCAGAGGGTGAGGTTTGGAAATTGTGGTTACCTGAGGAATGCACTGACGAGTGTATTGCAAGGGCCCACAATCCTCCTACCTCATCTCATGGAGGTCTAGCAAAAACCTTGTTTAATATTCGTAAATTTTACTATTGGCCTCGTATGTATACCCAGGTTAAATCGTACATCGGAAATTGTAAGACCTGCAAAGAAATCAAAGCGACTAATGTTCCACTTCGTGCTCCCATGGTTTCTCCGATGAAAACAGAACGAATTGGTCAGCGGCTATATATCGATATTCTTGGCCCTTATCCTCGTTCAAAGGCCGGGAATATCGCTATCCTTGTAGTATTAGATCATGTGACTAAATATCCATTTTTATTTCCTTTACGGAAACTAACCGCTGAACCAATTTGTCATCTATTGGCTACCAATGTCTTTCACGTATTTGGTTGTCCCGAAGTTATTGTGTCCGATAATGGGACGCAGTTTAAGTCTAAACTATTTGGAGATTTCTTGGCGAAGCACGGAGTGAAACATACATTACTAGCGTTATATTCACGTCAAGCTAACGCTTCGGAACGGGTAAATAGAAGTGTTTTATCTGGTATTAGAGCCTATTTAAAGGAGGAACATTCTAAATGGGATCTGCACTTGAGCGAGATCGCTTGTGCACTACGTTGTTCCCTGCATCAAACACTTAAATGTTCCCCATATTACGCAATGTTTGGAATACCTATGGTGACTCATGGTTCGTCATATGAACTGCTGAGACGATTGAATAGTCTTCATGATCCAGGTGAAACGATTCTGCGACCGGACTATCTTAATAAGATTCGAATTCGAATTCTTGATTTAACTGCCGAAGCATTTGTCAAAAGTGCTGAAAGATACAATTTACGAGCTCGAGTAACTTTGTTTAAACCAGGTGATACGGTGTTCCGAAGGAACTTTATTTTGAGTGACGCCGGTAAGAAATTATCTGCTAAACTTGCACAGAAGTTTATTGAGACCAGAGTAATAAGGTTGGTAGGTGGTTCCGCCTACGAACTGGAGGACCTGGTTTCTAAACGTAGAGGTGTTTATCACTCCAAGGACATTCGTGCCTAACATCGGTAATAATTTTTTTTGCTGTCGGTATGATAGTAACTTTCGCGTGTGTTTCACCGCCATTGTAAGTCAAGATTATCGACGACCATAAAGTATGAGGGTAGTTTCATCTTAAATTCACAGTTCAGTGAGTGTGTAGCAACTTTGGTGTTCGGGTCTTGTTTCAAAAATTTTTTTTTTGTGTAGACTATTTGCCAGCGAAAATACCGAGATCGAATGTATTGAATTTGGTTCAATTAGTTGCTTTGAAACTATGTGAACAGTTTTTTTTTGCCTTCAGAGTCACTGGGACGGAAGCGTACAACAGTGTGGCCCGGCTAGCTCAGTCGGAGAAGTATGAGACTCGTGTTAGTTCAGGTGTGGGTTGCGAGCCTGCATAACGTAAAAACGGAATGGTGTCGGTTGTTTCATTAAAGGAGTTGGTCCAATGGTGTTTTTCTTGTCGATCTGTAGCAGATTGAATAAAATTTTTTTTTGTGACTTTAGAGTCTCGGGAACCCCCAGATCTGCCCGAAATTGGGTCTGGAAGGTTTTAGCTATCCATCGCCTGCAATAGAGTAGAATACCTGCTTTCTCGCTACCCCTCCAAGATTTTTTTTTGTATAGTCATAAATAATTCGTTTCTGTTAAGATTGGGCTTTGTAATACCGTTCGATTTGATTGCTAATCTGTAGAACATTGAAGTGCCTCACCATACTAATGTGGATGTACAAGGTCTGTTTGCGACCAGTCTAGTCCTTTTTTCAACTTCTTTTTGGTCATGAGTCTCCGTCCAAAAAGCACTTGTTCTGTAATGGATAGTCTGGACTAATATAGTATATTATAGTCGCAGCTTCCTTAGTTGTTGTTCCTTATATTGATCCGTACCGCTTGTAATGGTTTCTCATCCCTTCATCATCAATATTCATGTTTCGTGTAGTTTCCTCAACCCATAGCGTCCTTATATTTCTTAAATTCCAACTAAATCTGCAATAGCCGGACAAACGTATAGGAGAAAGAAAATGGCACTAATTACCCTGATTTATTTATTCATTAATATAACATAATATTGGTTAATTTGAATTAATTAATAATTTTCTTTAATCATCATCCGTATAACCACTAAAATTTAATCAGAATTTAATCTTACCACACACTAAAATTGACGCGCACTATACTTCCACTCGATTGTTCTCGCCATACTACTTGAGTTTGAATTTTTTTTCTAAAACACAAACCGTAATGACACAACGAAATGCTCAAAACCTCATAACAGCTACGTGGATTTTGTTTCCAATCGTCAACATACAACGAATTACTATTTTTGCTTTGTTAAACATTTGATTTGTCTTTGTTTGAGTATTTTGCTTTGAACCATCCTTCCGTTATTGAACTGAACTTCACTGTGCTGATATAGTAGGGTGTAGTTTAATAAATGTCCAAACATCATAACGTTGATCGCATCTGCATTTGATTCATTTTGAATTCAATTATAAATATTATGGATGTGTCGGAAATATTCAGGGTCCCAACCTTATTTTCGTACAATATTATCAAAATAGCAAACGGTTTTGTGAACTATAATAAGTTCCCAATAATTTGAAAATCTGATGTAAATTAATTATCTCCCATCTAAATACGATATTCGAGTTATTTCGAGACAAAATTTGGCTATATAATAAGCCACTGTAAATTGTTCTCTCTCTTAGTCTGATATTGATTTTTGCGATTGGATTCTTATTTTTGTCGATGTGTTTTGACGTCTTTGTGAGTGTGAGGTTATCAGCCATTTATTTAAATGCTGAAATATCAAAATACAAAAAAATATACCTCCTTGTTTAAACTTAAGTAGGAAAAATTTATCTTTCGGTGATAATATTAATAGTTCCAAAGCAAAAGAAAAAAATTATTATATGTTTGTGCGTGATAGTCCAAATAGTGTAATTAATTTAAATAATTCAATATTAAATTGTGATAACCCTAGCGTAAAATTAATTAATTTCTGTGATGTGTTAAGTCTTCTTATGCTTGCCATGTTTTTTTATTAGTTGTGTCATAAGCTAAATTAAATCATAAGTCTCAGAATAGTTTAGATTAAAAGTGATAAACAACTTTAATGTTAATGAAAAGATCCATGATGAACGGGATCGGTCATACCGGAAAACTGAGGTAATCGTAGTGTCATTCGAGTTGTTGTTTGGTTTTTTTTTTCAATGACCTCGAAATTATTTATCACTAATGAATCATAATACAAAACCAGAAAGGAAATTCTTGTATTACGTACATTAACTTTATATTTGCATGTTATATAAAATACATAAAATAATTTATATTGCTATTATCATTAAAGTAAAAAGCGCGCAAAATAAGTGTGTTTTTGTTGTTGAATTGGGGGGAATTTTGTTTATCAAATACGGCAACAAATTGTTAACTAAAATAACAATAACTAGTGTTGGTACAATTTATTACGGTTTGTTTTGGATTTCAACGCATACGTCAACAATTACTTTTCACCGTATTGCTTCACCATCCTTGATACAAAATCATTGCCGTTCTGTTTCAACAAGTAATTTAACTAATATTGGTACAATTCATTACATTTTTGGATTTCAACGCATACGTCAACAATTACTTTTTACCGTATTGCTTCACCATCCTTGATACAAAATTATTGCCGTTCTATTTCAACAAGTAATTTAACTAATATTGGTACAATTCATTACATTTTTGGATTTCAACGCATACGTCAACAATTACTTTTTGCCGTATTGCTTCACCAGCCTTGATACAAAATTATTACCGTTCTATTTCAACAAATAATTTAACTAATATTGGTACAATTTATTACATTTTTTTTGATTTCAACGCATCCTACAACAATTACATTTCAACGTATTCGGCGGTAATTGCTATAATTGTTACCATATTCACCTGTGCTTATCAATTGGTTCGGCGTTTATGTTTACAACCAGATACAACGTTTCTACTTAACATTGTATTTAACCTTGATAAATTATTCAACATTGCTGGTTACTAGATTGATTAACGTTTCTGCTTATCAATTTTATTTTACAACACTGCGGATTGCCAGTTTGACTACGTTTCTATTTAACAATTACGAATTAATCTACGTTGCTGATTACCAAGTTTATATCACGTTTCTACTTATTCAACCGAAATTATACAAGTTTGTATACCGTTTCTGCTTATCATTTTTGATTCAACAAAATTATACAAATTTATGTGGCGTCTCTGCTTAGCATTTTTGATTCAACAACATTTTGCCTCAGTCGCAACATTTTTGATCCAACTAAATTTTACAAAATTTATATAACGTTTCTACCTATCAATTTTGATTCAACGATATTTTGCATCAATTACAACATTTTTGATTCAACAACATTTTGCATCAATCGCAACATTTTTGATCCAACAAAATTTTACAAATTCATATAACGTTTATACTTACCAATTTTGATTCCACAATATTTTACATCAATTACATCATTTTTGATTCAACGATATTTTGCATCAATTACAACATTTTTGATTCAACAACATTTTGCATCAATCGCAACATTTTTGATCCAACAAAATTTTACAAATTTATATAACGTTTATACTTACCAATTTTGATTCAACAATATTTTACATCAATTACATCATTTTTGATTCAACGATATTTTGCATCAATTACAACATTTTTTGTTTTGATTCCACAACATTTTACAAAATTTATATAACGTTTCTACACATCATTTTTGATTCAACAATACTTTACATCAATTACATCAGTTTTGATTCAACGATATTTTACATCAATTACAATGTTTTTTTTTGATTCAACAAAACTTTACAAATTTATACAACGTTTCTACTTGTCATCTTTGATTCAACAATATTTTACATCGATTACTTCATTTTTGATCCAACAAAGTTTTACAAAGTTATATAACGTTTCTACTTACCAATTTTGATTCAACAATATTTTACATCAATTACATCATTTTTTGATTCAACGATATTTTGCATCAATTACAACATTTTTCTTTTGATTCAACAACATTTTACAAAATTTATATAACGTTTCTACACATCAATTTTGATTCAACAATATTTTACATCAATTACATCAGTTTTGATTCAACATTATTTTACATCAATTACTTCATTTTTGATCCAACAAAATTTTACGAATATATATAACGTTTCTACACATCATTTTTGATTCAACAATATTTTACATCAATTACATCAGGTTTTGATTCAACAATATTTTACATCAATTACTTCATTTTTGATCCAACAAAATTTTACGAATATACATAACGTTTCTACTTAACATTTCGTACCACGTTTGTACGTGCAATTTCATTCAACATTGTTATCATACCAAATATTGTCGAGAGATTCCTAACGTGATCCACGTGCGGATGGAGGGCTGATGGAAGCAGAATAGGAGGACGGGGTTTAATCATGGGGTGAGTAAATTTATTTTTATTACTTAGGTCATAATGATAAAGGGGTGTGAATGTGTGTGTGTGTGTGTGGGCGTATGTGAGTGAACGTGGGGGTTGGACGTGTTGATCGTGGGTCTTTCGCGAATGGGGTCGCCAGAGTCTCCTTTTTTGACACTTGTATCTTTTTTTCCATTTCTGCAAATTTTCGTAAATAGCGTACATTTCTGTATTTGTGCTGAAGTAGCAGGGTTACTTTATCGTTCCCATGGGCTGAAGCTAGTTTGGGGCTTGAAAATCAATCTCGCTAGGTACGCTTCCTGCTATGTCCTTCTCATTGGTTCGCCACTGAGAAAACGCTTCATTACAAACTAATGTCATGCATTTACTACCGCATGCTGGCATTCCGTCCTGTCACAGTGCGCCTATGATACTGTCTGCCATGGGAGAAAATTTGCAAGATTGTAGTGCACACTATACCTTCAAAATGCTGTCATTTTGCATGCAGTGGTTTAAACTAAATATATTAAAACGGCCCCATTTTGAGATAATTTTTCCTATTGTTTTCTTTCGTGGTGACAGAAAGCTCGATTGAAACATTTATATATAATTAATATATAATTTATATTTATCATAGAATTTATATATACTTTTGGTAAAAGCACGTTTTAGAATATTAAAAAACTTAATTTGAATAATTAATTATTTAATCAATGTATGTACATTAAAACACTTGCTTCACAATAACACTACTGATAACAATTTTTTTCTGTAATAATGTTTTTATAAATGAGAATTTCTATATTTTTATATCTTTTTTAATATATATTATTCGCATTCCCATCACATGATTTCAATATACAATTTTAATTAAAGAAAAAAAAAAGAAAAACGAGAAAAAAGATTATAATAAATTTTTCTACAAAAACTAGGTTCAGACTAAGAAACAAATATGAGTGCAACAAGACAATCAACAAACTTCTAAACATTCCCCCATACAATACTTTAAACATTTTTTGTGAACTCATACATTTTTATACAAAATTTGTTGTTTATTGGCAAATTTATTGACTTGCTGCCTCACACAAGCTGTCTTCCAAGTCTAAATGTACCTACCTTCATAGTGCTACCTTAATTCATATCCAAAAAAATAAACACATATGCCAACATGCAAATCAACGGTTACAATTTCATATTTTATAACTTATTTATGTTAATAAACATTTCTATGACCTAAAAAGATCACTAATTTAAGATCACTAAAAATTAAAAAGATCACTAATTTAATTACGGAATTTTTTCGAATATTTTTACCTTTGATTTATTTTTTATTTTGATATAGAGTAAAAATTGAAACTCTGCTATAAACAGGTTTATGTTTATACCGGGATTAATATACAAAAAAAATTCAACACATGCCCTTTGCCACAGGAAGACATCTAATTCAATTTAATTTAATTGCTCATTTTAAGACCCAAAACCTCAGTAAGTATTTATATAAAATAAAAGAAAATCAGAATAATAATAATAAAAAAAAAAACAAAAAAAACTTAACTGAAATGTTGAATGTTATAGTACGCCAAATCCTCTTGTCAAGTCAAAAACATCAGCTAGCCCGTTTAGTGTCAACAGGATTGATGACAATTTATCCAACAAATTTTTAAACACTCACTATCCGGATAACCCCTCAGAAACCCTCAATAAACAACGAGTTCCTTATTCGCTTTCTGATCACTTGTACATTCCAGTATAACTTCGGTTGTTGCTAAATTACAACCATCAATTTGATACACATAGTCGAAATCGATTTCAACTGTATTGCAATCATAAGAAATATCAGTATTTCTTCCAATTTTTTAACTAAAGCTTGGTGGGTGGTTGATCAAGTTTGAAAGTGTATCCACTAAATTTTTCTCAATTACTGAAAAATAATATTTTTCAGAAGTACAACATACACAGTTGTTTTAGTGCTTTTAAAAATTGCTGTAGATTTATTTACAAAATTCGTGCTGCATATATTCAAATAGGAAAATTCAAAATTTCGCTAGAAAATAAATGCTTTTCTGTCTTAATTTTATGAACCGTTATATGTATTAATCAATTTTTTTTCTGTTGTTAATTTAAACCTACATGTCGTTCGAAAATAAAAAATATTGTACATTTTATATTTTTTATGTTAATACCATGAGTCCAATGAACGACAATAAAAACTAATTCAAACTAATTCAATTCTAATTCAAAAGGCTTTCTATCTCTTCACCTTTCTTATTCAATTCAATAACAAAAATTATCCCATGTCATTGAAAATCTGCCGGATAAAAAAACAAATCAGAAAGACAGAATAAAATTATTCAAACAAACCGTATCACACCATCAAATCATAACAATAAGGTCCTTCAAAATTCAATCAATTATTAATATTGCGAATACATTGCGAACTATTAATGATGGAAAGATCTGCGCAAAATCAATATACTCTATTTTGTTATCTGTTCAACGAAAAAAAATATATTTGTTTCTTATAACAACATTTGTTGATCGTTACGACCGTTAACGACCGGCCGTGTTTTACTGGGTCTAGCTTAATATTTGAATGCTCAAAACACTGTAACATAATCCACTTGTACTATAAAATCTTTAGACTTTAAATACGACCCAAGCAGTTGAAAGCGGAAGCAGTGAATAATGGATTATCTTGAACGGTTCCTTTGTTTAACTTACAGTCACAGTCTTAACATTCTCCAATCATCTTTTTTAAATCAACCGGTCTCTTTACCTAGGGTCTGTTAACGACCCAATCATTAGGTGTACGGAGGTTGCAAAGTTATAACTTCGGTAAAATAACCAGTTCCGGGCGATATACCAGACTATATCATGCGCGCCAGAATAATCTTACCAAGTCTCTATCCAGAATAAAAATTTTAGAGACGCCAAAGCCACAGCTTTGAAATGAATTTCAGTTGGCAATTGTCTTCCATAATTGAATTTTTTAAGAGTCTGTGGAGCTTTGATCAACTGTAGCTTTGATCACTCATTGGATTTCCTCAAAATTTGAATGCTTTTACCTGGAAAATGATCAGAATAATCATTGAAGTTATTTAAATATCTATATCGAGATTATTCAGAAAACCTTGTAAGTATATGAAATCACCATCAACTTCTTAGAACTTTGCTTCAGACTCGCATACATAGTTAAAGATCACCTTATTATGGTCGTAATAGACAAAGGCGAGGAATTGGATTTAGTATTTAGCAAAAGGTTGAAATGAAGTTAACAAGTGGCTTTAACATTAAGCTTTTATTAATTCTGAAGTATAGGACTAACACACTGCTGAAATGAAAGGCAAAACCAAAGAAATAGCGGACGGTGCATACGTAGACGTCGAGCGATACGATACGTAGGGATCGATCTCTTACTGATCAAATACATGCTTTTATGCCTTTATTTTTTTTTTTTTTTTTTTAATAAAATGTGATGTGTAGTAGGCATTACAATATGTGTCACAACAACACATAAAAACCTTTTAAGACCAAGGTCCCACAACAACATGCGTTCTAAGGATGTTAATGGACGCAAATCTGTTTTTTTTTTGTATTTTTTTAATTTTTTTTTGTTCAATAATGGATAACTAAACCATAAATCCTATCACATATAAAATATGACATAGGCCAATATTTCGTGATAGGATAGAGAAAATAAAAATAAAATAAGAGATAAAAAGCAAATTTGTTTTAAAAATTTGCAGGAACAAAACTAAAATTGGTTTGCCAATAGTCCAGCTAATGGCATAATCCTTGATTATAGGACGCAGTATATTTTTCAATGATTAAAGCTCAGATATATAGTTATATGAAGGCTCGTTTCTTCGAGCAAGCTACAGCGTTCTAGCATCAAGGAATATTCATTAGCTACGACTGAGAGTGCTACCGTTGACTAAATACAGTTCATCCGCCAGCACCCCTAAGATATCACCTTGGCTAGTGATATCTCACTGCTATTGCCAGTGGTATGTGATATCTCACTTTAACTCATAAACCAATAGCAGGGACTGGAGTACGCGGGGTTGTCACACCCGTGGATCAAAAAATAGAAAAAAATTTACAAATTAATAAAAGCTGATCCCTCCATGCGTACATGGGAATTTTACTACTAAGCTGGCTGGTTTATAGCTAAGGAGGATTGGGTTCGCTATATAAAGCTCCAACAACAGATCCACAAACCACAGTACACACTGTGGCTTCGCTTAGATAAAAAAAGCTTAGCAGCTCGATATTTTTCTGTGAAACAACTACCGTATAAGGGGCATTCTTTTACAAATCGAACAGATTTGGACAAAATCTGACCGACATATATTTGATTCGACTAAAATTGTTTTTTTGGGGTTTTAGAAGAGATGAAAACGCTGCTTTATAGTAAAAAGAGTAGAGTAAAAGTTTGTTCACGAAACTCGTTAGCGTCGAGTTGGGCAATTTCAGGAACGTAAAATATTTTTATCTCGCGTAGAAAATACAATATTTTCTTTGATAGTAAATATATAAACGATATTTGTTAGAAAATATTAAATTAGAAATCGACAAAATAATATTCTAAATTTATATTCTATTTTCTCATGGTTGCTTTATTTTAAAAACTTTGTAAAACTATATGAAAATACCATAGCGGCATAGCAACTACAATTTGTTATTCTTTTTACACTAGAGGAAAAAAATCCATTTTCACATGGGAATAAGCCTGCTTGAAAATAGACTCTTCATCTGCTATCATAGAAAATTTCGAGAATTTTTGTTTTGGGAAATACAGCGGTTCTAAATTTTCAGAATTTTGTGATTTTTGGCTTGGCGAGTTATTTTCAAAAATTCATAGCTTCGATTCTATTAAAGATAGAAACTTCTGTTTTGTTTCATTTTAAATTTAAATTTAAATAAATAGTTAAAAAAATAAATAAAATCAATAAAAGCTATTAACAATTTCCAATTGTTATAAAGAAATAAAATGTTCAAATCGATCTTTAGTCATTGCGCACCCACGAAATGAGTTTTTAATACGACCATCGTATTCTACGTTCAATTTTCTATAAAGATTGTACATATTTTTAATTAATGGAGAAATGATTTTTACTGTAAGAAATAAATTAAGTTATCGAGCGCGGGACGACAAAAAATTCCATAAATGGCTCATTCTTTTACATACCGAACAGATTCGCTCTATTTCCACCCCCCAAAAAATAATAAAAAATCCTCGAGCACGTTTATATTTTTGTTTATATGGAACCCGTAAAAAAAATAAATAGAAATACGATTTTTATAGAAAACTGAACGTAGAATACGATGGTCATACTAAAAACTCATTTCGTGGGTGGGACAATGATAATGAATTTTAAAATAAAATAAAACAGAAGTTTCTATCTTTAATATAACCGAAGTTTTGAATTTTTGAAAATAACTCATCAAGAAAAAAATCAGGAAATTCTGGAAATTTAGAACCGCTATATTTGAAAAAAATCCTCCAATACTATATCTTTTTTTTCGATATAAAACAATTTCAGCCAAATCAAAAGTGTGTCGAACAGAGAGGTGTTCGGTTTGTAAAAGAATGACCCACATACTTAAAGATCACCTTATTATTCACCGATCACCTTATTGAAATATATATTTAGAAAGATATATCCGAAGACATGATTACATAGAGTTCGCAATAAACCACAAGAATCAGCAATTCAGCACTGACATAGAAGAAAGACATGCAAGAAGTTCCAATATAGTAGACGCTCTATGCTCCTATTAACCGGCGATGAATGTAAGAATATATTGTTTACAGTTGCACTGCAATTTTTACCGACTCCAAACTGTTCCAACAACTTCAAGTACATATTAAATATGATGTTTTAAATATGTATTTTCCCACATTTCTTCTCACATGTAGTGATCATTAACCTTGAATACAAAAAAAAATTATAAGATTACATAAACCAAACATTTTTGAATTTATTTTATGATTCAGACGTTTAGATGCGGCTTCATTGTACTAACTTATTAATGGTGTTAATACTATAAGTGTGTTACGGTCAAAAGTTGTTATGCGATAAAAGATTACATCATGCTTGCAGTTTTTGTTTCATATTCAACTGTATAATGTTCCGGCTCCGGGAGAAAGTGAAATCTATTTACATTTTTTTATTGTCTCTGAACCAATCGATCCTTTTTATTATTATTACGGTTTTTCTATTTTCTGTAATATTCGTTAAATTATTCACTTTATTGTAGTTTTACAAATGAATTTAAGTTATTTCATATTTGATATCTACAGTGTAGGTTGAATTGGTTTGTTGTTGCAATTAAACGAACAATTGTAATTAGATTAACGTTGGAATTAAAATTTCAGTTGGTAAATTATTTGTAATATAAAACTAAGTAAGTTGATCTAAGTATTGTAATTTTTTCCGATCTTCATACGACAACCTTTAGAAGTTATTATAAAGAATTATAAGCTGGATCCTTTTTGTGTCTCGAATACTTTTGAAAAAGTGGAACAACAAGACGGAAAACAATGAAAACATACCCAAAACTCAAACCTAAAATAAAGCCACTTAGTCTAGTTACACAAAACTAATTCTAACATATGCAATGTGAACTTGGTGTAATTCTTTATGAATTAAAAGATGAAGTTAATGCCTGCCTACCACATTTTGCTGTGTGCCAAAAAAAATTTTACTTTCTTTACTTACTTTACTTTAACCTGTTCTGTATCTTCATATTTAAAAAACAACGATCTTATTGTAGTACTTCAATGAAAGGTGTGCTTTGGATATTGCTTTGAAGTAAGTCATAAAATTAAAAATAAAAATATGGAGGTGCTGCAATCTTAAGCTCTGAGATATCAAGTCTTCGGTCTGGGTTAAGGATTTTGATATGGTTTTTGGCAAAAAACTTTTATGAGGACATGGTTTTTAGTTTTGGGCAGCGATGTATATCAAACATAACTCTTTGTTAAAGTATAAGTATTTTTTTATCTCTGTTTAGAAATTTATTACAAAACTAACACGAAACATCAATACGTTGTCGGAAAATTATAACAGATCATAAATTAACATAATTTAGTGAAAAGATGATACACTAAGCAAACTACTCAAAAACCTCTCCATTTAGCGTTTCGAGAAAATATTACAAAATTACAAATTCATTTTTCTTTCAAAATTCCAAAAATATTGTAAAAATTAAATAAAATCAAACTGTTTTCAAAATTCTAAAAATTAATATAAAATTCAAAAATTCTATTTTCTATCAAAATTCTAAAAATATTGCAAAAATTATAACAAAATCAAAAATTAAAACTTTTTTCAAAATTCCAAAAATTAAAATAAAATCAAATATTTAAACTTTTTCTAAATTCCAATAATATTCCAAAAATTCTTAAAAATTCAAACTTTTTCCAAAATTCTAAAAATATTGTAAAAATTCTTACAAAATCAAAAATTGAAACTTTTTTCAAAATTCTAAAAATATTGCAAAAATTATAACAAAATCAAAAATTAAAACTTTTTCCAAAATTTTAATTTTTATATTAGTAAAAATATAATTAGGTAGTTATAAATTATTTATATATTTTATAATTTATAACAAAAACTATTTAAATTCTAGATGTTATTTGAATGTTTATTTACTTTATACGAAAGACTATGTTACTGTACATTAAGGTGGTTAATAATTTTTAATTCACTAGATTTAATATTGAAAATTTTGAATTTATATATTTGAGATTTTTTTGAGCACTTAAACTCAAACAATTAAGTTATTTTTCAACACGTATTCTATATGATTTTCTTTCATTTTGATTCCAACATTTAATTAATGGGAATCATTTTGGATTAGAAACATTTGGCCCATTAAATTAATTATTTGGTATCATGAAATGTTATTGTGTATATGAAATATGGGTCAATCCAGCTTCAGCTCCTCCCATCTAATAAGGATAGCTGGGCAATATTATGTTGTTGCAGAATAAATGTTGTTTTTTTCATAGCAGTTAGGGAAATTATTAGGGATTATTAGAGAAATATTTTTAAGAAATGTTGGTGTGTGAAGCCGGGTTGCACCACTTCCAATCAATAGGCACAGTTTGAAAATATCAAGTTTTTGCAGATCAAATCAAATCAAATCAAATCGTCAAACGAAAAAGTTTAGTGAGAAGTTTATTGAGTAAATTCAATTTTGGTCATTGATGAATGATAGGTATTAGTCCAGCGGTTTCCAAACTGTGGGTCGCGACCCACAGGGGGATCGCGTAATAACCTCAAGGGGGTCGTGAAGTTTTTAATTTAATAATAATAATAAATAAATCAATGCAAGGTCCGTAAATGCATGCTCTGATTCAAAAACACAAAGTCACGGCATTATTTAAAAAATTGGAGCTTTGGATATCCAATTTAGAAAAGGATTTATTTGGCATGTTTCCAATTTTAAATGACGCCGGTACCGGAAACAATTTTAAAGCACAAAAATCTTTTAATAGAACATTTGCAAAGTTTACTAAAACATTTTTCACATTACATGCGTTCCTTTGGAACAAAATAGCTGCTCAAAGCAGCTTTTGAGTAGATCACCAATATAACGCCAAAAATTTGAAAAATTTTCAAAAGAAACCACACAATTTTATTATTAGGAAAATTTTTTATTTTGGGCTGATATTTAGATCTGACTGGTCCATTTTATTATTAAAAATACTAAAACAAAATTATAACTGATTTAAATAAAATCGAATAATAAACTGCTTTTCAACTACACAACTTGTTCGAGAATCGAGGTAGAGTAGATCAAAGCTAATTTGAGTAAGTTTGATTTTCAATGATTATTTCAACGATATTGATTTTACAAAAATATTGATTTTACATATCGATTGAAATATCTTTCGATTTCATTGCAACAGGAATTTGATAGTAAAACTTTAATTCAGTTTTGGGTGGAACGAAAAAAAGATTATATTACTTTGTCGGACAGAGCTAAAATAGTGCTGTTACCATTCGTAACATCACATTTATGCGAAACGGGATTTGCTGCTTTAGCAGTCATGAAATCGAAATATCGAAATCGTTTAGTAGTGGAAAAAGAACTTCGGGTGGCTATTTCAACAATAACACCACGATTTGAGAAACTTTGTGCTAACAAACAAGCTCATCCATCACATTAAATTTTTTTCTATAAATATACATACTAAATTTTTGTTAAGTTTTGTTTAGTTTTATTCTATGGAATGCATTACTTCTTACAACTTGAAAATGTGCTTATATTATTTTATTGTTTTATCTAATAAGGGGCCGCCAATTTTTATTTTTTTTCTTATGTGGGTCGCAGTTTTAGAAAGTTTGGAAACTGCTGTATTAGTCTAAGAGCCAGTGACCGGCAGACTTACGGTATTTTAGCAAACTCCATATTGATGCTAGGTATAGTTTTTCACCTGCCGTAGTTGAAATGGGTAGTCACTATCCCCGCCGATGGTTCCTTTGGGCGTGTCCGCAAGTCAAAAAACGTAAAAATTGACTTCAAAAACGTGATTTCAGCATGTCTGCCGTTTTAATATCTTAAAGTATATTATCTTTTTTTTTTTAAAAATCCATTGGCAGACACCTATTCCGGTTCCGAGTATTTTTTTTTAAATTTCAAAGTTTAAAAATTTCATGAAAATTTACTTTATTTCAGCAAAGCTGAAATTTGTATATGTTATTTACATTATTATTATACATATATATTTAAAGAAGCACACACAGGGTGGTTCCAACATGCGGGCACACGCTATAAGGCTTTCTTTGTCTGAATGGGAATGAAAGCGAATCAGTAGCCATACGTATTGTGAATAATTTTTGAATGTTATAATTTAATAGTCTGTTAAGTAATAAAAATATAATTTCTTCTAAAGAAATAAACAAAACTTTTTAATTTTCTTAATCATACAGATTTGGTTATATATTTATTTTAACAAAGCGTACAAATTAAAATAGGAATACAGACAGAAGTTGACGGCTGCTGCATGGATTGCGGCAACGAGTGTGTAATTGACTGAGATGGAGATGAAGACGTTTCTATAATTTTTTATGTTGTATGATAATAATTTTTTTTCAATGCTGTAAATGTCTTGTAACAAGTACGATGATAGCCACTAACTAACATCAACATCACTATATTTTAAATTATGAAATTTTCGTAAACGCAAAATAGTCTGACATTTTTTAAAAGTTTTCTTCTGAAAAGATATATACACTTTCACCAGCATTTAAATTTCAAAATGCACAGATTAATTCATTTGCCATGATTTAAAATTTTATGTGAATTTTAAAAAAAAATCACAAATTTAAATACAAAATAAATTACACATGCTTCTATTAAAAATTTGAGAACGAATGGAATGGAGCAGAAAACCGTTACAACATTCCAGGTATACAGTAAACTCACGAAATAATAAATATTCATTATTATGAAACTCCACACCAATTACCATCACAACAATACACAAGTGGATGAAGTCGACAAATTTGTGTACCTTGGTTGTACTGTAGCAAAAACAGGCGGGACTGAAGAAGATATCAGTCAGCGTATTAACAAAGCTAGAAATACGTTCAATATGCTTCACAAGATCTGGAATGCATCCGTCCTGTCAAGAAAGACAAAGCTACAAATGTTCAATGCGTGTGTCAAGTCAGTACTGCTGTATGGGTGTGAAACGTGGAAACACACAAAGAAGATCACAAATCAACTACAGGTGTTTGTGAACAAATGCCTGAGAAGACTGATCAAATGCTTCTGGCCGAACACCATCAGTAACCAGGAACTTCTACGGCAGACAGAGCAGTTAGACATTGAGTCCGAGACAAAACAAAGGAAATGGAGATGGATAGGACATACACTGAGGAAATCAGCTGAAGATATAACAAGGATGTCCCTAGAGTGGAATCCACAAGGTAAAAGGAGAGTTGGAAGACCACCCATGACGTGGAAGAAAACGGTGCTAACTGAAGCAAAACAAATCGGCAAGACATGGGGTGAACTGAAAGCGATTGCCCCCAACAGAGTTAGATAGTCCAGTCTAGTAGACGCCCTATGCTCCTATCAGAAAGAAAGACATCATTCAAAAAAGGTTCAAAATGTATGGTCATTGTGTATGTTCAATAAACCTTCTCCATCATATGATTATAAAAATTAATTAAATTTTGTTTATTTCTTTAGAAGAAATTATATTTTTATTACTTAACAGACTATTAAATTATAACATTCATAAAAATTATTCACAATACGTATGACTACTGATTCGCTTTGGATTAAATAACATATACAAATTTCAGCTTTGCTGAAATAAAGTAAATTTTCATGAAATTTTTAATCTTTGAAATTTAAAAAAAAATACTCGGAACCGGAGTAGGTGTCTGCCATTGGATTTTTTAATAAAAAAAGATTGTATACTTTAAGATATTAAAACGGCAGACATGCTGAAATCACGTTTTTGAAGTCAATTTTTACGTTTTTTGATTTGCGGACACGCCCAAAGGAACCATCCGCGGGGATAGTGAATACCCATTTCAACTACGGCAGGTGAAAAACTATACCTAGCATCAATATGGAGTTTGCTAAAATACCGTAAGTCTACCGGTCACTGGCTCTCGTGCCGGTCACTGGCCTAATGTGTTTTTATTTATTAAGGATTTTACTTTTATACGGTATAAAACGTAAATAATTGTGTGTTTGATACTGTACGTTTTATACGTTTTATACGTACGTATAATACGTGTCTTATACGTTAGCGTATTATACGTTGCAACCCTGGTATATAGTCCTCCTAAAATTAAATTTATAAAGATTGTTATAAACTATTTCACTGATTGAGCCAGTAAATATAGTAATGTTATCATTTTAGGCGATTTTCATTTAAATATTTTGTCTAGTGATCCTTACGTTAGAACATTTAAAACTTTCATCAATTCAGTCGGTTTGATTCCAGCGTCCAGTGATCTTACAAATTTTGTTAATGAGAGTTGTACATGCATAGATTTACTTCTCACGAATAATATCTCGAAAGTTTTATTTTATACTATTTTTTTATTTTAAATATCGGTACCCGCTTTATGTACCGTACCACCCATGACATGATATATGGTTCATATAATTTCAAAGTGAGTTACGGTAATGTTGAAGAATTCGTTTTCTACTACTTGAAGCCTATATGCTCAATTGGGATCAAATATTCTTTATTGATGACATTAATGATAAATCACATTATCTTAATCAGTTAATCATATTTTTATTAAATAAGTTTGCTCCATTGGTTAAATCTAGAATTAATAGTTTTGATAAGTCATCATGGTTTACTGCTGACATTTTATTTCATTCAAACATGCGGATTATTTGCATTCTTGTTGGAAATTAAATAAAACTTCAGAAAACTGGATAATCTTTACTCGGTATAGAAATTTGGTTAATGATAAGATAAAAAATGCTAGTTTAGAAATTTAAAAAAAATTAGTATTAATTAATATTTTAATAAAAATCAATATTGATTTACCTCCAAATATTTTGTGGACAAATTTTCAAAAATATGGTTTAACAAAATCTCATTCGCAAATTCCTACCAATATACCGTTGTGGAGGTTCAGGGGACCACTTGGACTAATGTGAAAGTCTCAGGTGATCGACTGTTCCAACGGGGAGGGTACAAATGACCGGCTGAGTCACTTGTGGAGGGTGGTTTGAGTCACAACTACCAGCTGTGACAATCGTGGAAGAAGTTGTTTTCCGGTTAGGCCAATCGTGGTGAATAAAATGATATTGAATGTGTCTAGAATACCGGTTGTTCCATTGTTTGTGAGTTTCTTTCCGGGTTAGTTAATGTTTCTGCTGTTATTATTCTGGCAGGATCTTCAATGTCACTCTACTCCTTCCGCAATTTCACTAAATACGTAAATAAAGAAATGAAATACGTGTACTCTGCACTACTTGTGGTCCCTGGATGTGGATTCTCTTTTGAGTTAAAAAGAAACAGTACAATTTCCTTTTACTAATTTATTTGACACTTTAATATGATTTTTGCTGGTAATTTGTTTGAACTAATTTTTAGGTAACACTTTTTCTAATACGAATTTTGTTTGATTGATTAAACTTGGCTTTGTAATATATACATAAATAGCTTAATTTGTTATTGAACACTTTCTTTTCTTTTAATTGAATTTAATTTTTATTGAACACCACTTTTTGGAAATTTATATTCTTAGATATAAATTTCGTTGGAATAATTAAATTTGATTTTGAATTTTGAATTGAATTTTTATCGAACACTTTTTTTTGAACGATTTCTATTCTTAAATATAAATTTTGTTAGAATAACTACACTTGATTTTAATTAATTTTCTATCGAACACTGTGCTTAGGGTTTTCTGTGACACACTTTTCTTTTACTTAACTTTGGGCTTTTCTCGAACGTAGCCTCAAACTTTTCACGTTCCGTTTCGATTTTTAAATAGACTCTGATTTACAATACAAATTCTCTATTATTTATAGGGAATTTTACTGTTGACGATTAATTAAATGGAAATTATGTTAAGTAATTTTTAATAAAATTATTTTGTTGATTTCAGGGGTTTTAGTTTTACTTTAATATATTTTGTAATTTTTTAATTGTTAATATTTCTCAATAATTGATTTATTTGGGGTTTTATTTATGTTAAGTTTTTTATTGAAAAAATTATTTTGTTGATTTAAGGGATTTATAAATTGATTTTGTTTTTACTTTAGTATATTGGGTAATCTTTTAATTATTGATATTTCTCAATAATTGGTTTATTAGAGGTTTTTGTTTATTTGGTGATTCTAGTTGATTTTTATTATGTGGGAAATTTAAAGTGTTGATTACACTGAAACTGTTTAAGATTAGGGCGGTTTAGACTTGGATTTTTATTTAGATTGGAATATTTATGTGGTTAATGTTGTTTGAGGTATTTATTGATTAGTTAGGATTGGTTAGATCGAATGCTGGGGATGTTTGTTGAGATAAATCTGCTACTTGGATTTGGGTTTTAAAGAGATCTTGAGAACTTAAAAATATGAAATTGTAGTAAGTTTGGAGTTTGTTTGAGAATGTTTGGGCATTGGTTTAATGTCTTGTATTTGTTAGCGATATGTAGTGGTTTCGGTATGGATCCACTACACCGTTAAGTCAGTTCAGTAGTCATTTTTAATTCAGTTCTAAAGTTTTGATAACATGGTGTTATGCGATAACAATGAAGCAGAAAGTCGTTTTTATTTTCGGAACGCTACGGAGGTCTCAAACTGTTTTAAAAATATTAATTCTGGCGCAATTGGAGTTGATGACATTCCAATCCGCTTTATTAAAATGAATTATTTGACTCATATTATAAATGATTCAACAACCAAATCAGTCTTCCCTTTGATATGGAAAACGGAATATATCACACCCGTGCAAAAAATTCCCAAACCTATGTTGGTAACTGATTTTCGACCGATTAGCATAATGCCTTGTCTTTCTAAAAGTTTAGAAAAAATAATGAAAGAGCAGATTCTAGACTATGTAAATAAAAATCTATCATTAAACTCTCTCCAGTCTGGATATAGAGCTATACATAATACAACATCTGCTCTGATAAAAATAGTTGATGACTTGGCTCGAGCGTTGGCTGAGGTTAAAGTGTCTATTTTAGTGTTGCTTGATTTTTCAAAAGCGTTTGACTCGGTTGACCACTCATTATTACTGTATAAACTGTATAAACAAGTTTTACTTTTCCAAGAGTGCCCTTCTATTTCTTAGCTCATATCTTAAAAATAGGACTCAAATTGTTCGGATAAAAGGTAGGTTTTCTGATTCGGCAAACATAACCTCTGGAGTTCCGCAAGGATCCATATTAGGTCCTTTATTGTTTTCACTTTTTATAAATGACATACACTTATCTTTAAGGACAATGCATCATCTTTTTGCTGATGATTTACAAATCTACAACTCACAGTTGCCTCACAATATTGATTCCTGCGTAAATAATATCAACCGAGATTTGGAAAGCATATCATTGTGGGCTAAGAATAATTTTATTCAAATAAATCCTATAAAATCACAGGCAATCATTTTAACTCAAAATAAGAATTGGTTGTCTAGATTAAGCCCAGCTCAACTCTTTATTAATGGTCAAACTATAGAATTTGTGGGAAATGTGCGTAACTTGGGATCAATAATTAATAACTCATTTAATTGGGATGACTATGTGGAAACTATCTGCAGCAAAATATATATCACTCTAGCTAATCTTTGGCATTATGCTTATTTTACACCACGTAAAGCTAAGCTTAAACTGATCAAATCTTTCATTGTACCCTACCTAATATATTGTGCACCTATTTACTGGGGTTGCTCTGAAGAAGCATTCAAAAAGGTAAAAGAAGCATCTAACTCTTGTGTAATACATATTTAATATTCGACGCGGTGATCCTATTTCTGTTTATACTAGACAAATCCTATATCGTAGCCTACGCCAGTATTTAAACTATTTGACCACGTTGTTTATGTTCAAGTTAGTGAATTATAAAGAACCCAATTACCTTTATGACCAATTGAATTTTTCTAGATCGCTAAGGACTCTGAACATTAACCTCCCTAGAAATTGTAAAACTGATTCGAGACAGATTTTGTATTTATTTATTGTAAAATAATGAATTATACTAATTACACTGCCATCTATTAGTTTGTAATTAAAGTAATTTTATCTCAAATGTTGTATTGGTAGTACTGTTTTATAATATGATATAAATCGTAATTATGTTCAACAGACTTAGTGTGTGTTCGCCGAAGTAATAACACGCGTTTTTAGTCAACCTGAAATAAATATATTTTTTTTTTTTTTCTGATAAAATGTGTTGTGTAATAGGGTTTAGAATATGTGTCACAACAACACATAAATACCTTTTAAGACCTAGGTCTAGACCTGGGTCCCACAACAACTGGCGTTTTGAGGTGTAGATTAACGCTTTTTTTAAACATCTGTGGGTTGAAGCCACCTGAGACTAAGTGTTCCGGCAAACTATTCCATTTGTACGCAGTTCGGACAAAGAAGTCTCTCTGCGATCTGCCAGTATGACAGCGCGGGATCTTTACCGTTTCACTGGTTGCGGCAGCCGATTGCCGAGTGGAACGGGGGTAAGAATAAGTTTGAGGCATGATGCCGCTGATTTCATCTGAGCACTGCTGATGACGATATTTGTAAAAAACAACGAGGTCAGCAACAGTGCGACGATGTTGTAGGGAATCAAGTTTTGATGTCAAAGTTCGATCACCTACAATTCGTATAGCTCGCTTTTGAACAGAGTCCAAGAGGGCTAAGATGAAAACAGAGGCAGCACCCCAAACTTGACAGCAGTACTCCATACAGGGACGAATATAGGACTTATAAACATGGAGCAATTGGTATGGTGTGAAAAATTTTTTGCATCTATTTAGGAGGCCGAGTTTTTTAGACGCGCTTTTTGCCATCGCAATTACATGATCGTTCCAGAGTAGGTCATTTGAAACTGTGACACCCAATAAACGAATGTTTTTACATTCACCTATTGGTTCATATAAAAAAAATTAAAAAAAAATAGAAAAAAACTTGAAATAATTGAAAAAAAAATTTTTTTAAGAAACGCTTTTCCTTACTTCATTGGTATGCAAACTGTAAAAAAAATTACTAAAAAGCAAAAAATAATTCCAAAACTCAAATAAATTTTCTAAAAACCTCTGTAAAAAATTCAAAAATAAAAATAATTCCAAAACTCGAATAGATTTTCCAAAAAATTCTGTAAAAAAATTCAAAATCGAGAAAATCTGACACATTCGTTAAAGAAAAGCGTGGGACGCTAATCCTACACGCGAAACATTGACGGAATTGCGACTACTATCAATTGTGATTCTAAATGAATGAAAAATAAAATAATTATATCATTGCACTACATCGTTGAAAGAAAGTATTCGAAAAATATACACAAAAAAATATAATTCAAAATTCTTATATAAAAACCGCATGCAATTGACAACGTTAGATCCTAAACATGATGCTTTGAGATGATTCTAGTCACAAAATGATAGAAAGTAAATAGTAATGATAGTAGTCGCAATTCCGTCAATGTTTCGCCAATGTTTCGTTAAGGATTAGCGTCCCACGCTTTTCTTTAACGAATGTGTCAGATTTTCTCGATTTTGAATTTTTTTACAGAATTTTTTGGAAAATCTATTCGAGTTTTGGAATTATTTTTATTTTCGAATTTTTTACAGAGGTTTTTAGAAAATTTATTTGAGTTTTGGAATTATTTTTTGCTTTTTAGTAATTTTTTTACAGTTTGCATACCAATGAAGTAAAGAAAAGCGTTTCTTAAAAAATTTTTTTTTCAAATATTTCAAGTTTTTTTGAACATTTTTTTTCTATTTTTTTTTATTTTTTTTATTTTTTAATTTTTAGTCATCAACGCCTTGAACAGTCGGAAATTCTGTTTTGTCACGTTCTTATAAGAATTCAACACATTTTCAGCACAGAATTTAACATTTGTTAATTTATTTTCCTTGATGCCACGATGCCTTGATAATGCGTGAACTTTATTTTTATTTAGCGTATGGTTTTTTTTTGTGACACATTAAAAAATTAAACTTAAAAATAGGTAGACTCTTCTATGAAATCTACCTAAAACAATACATGGATACACATTAAATGAACTTACAATCGATTTGATTGCGTGTCTTTTAAGTAAATTAAAAAGTAAAATATTTGAACATTGGGCAGTATATTTGAACATTAGATGTTTACATCGAGCGAGTCTATCCATGCTACTACATCGGGAGTTGCCAAATGGATGTCTGAGATGTTGCCATTGTAACGTCGAATTGGACACACAGTTGCAATGTGTTTTATAGTTTGTTGTGGAGCGCCGCAGTCACACTCAGGGGACTCTGAAATGCCCCACTTGTAGAAAGAATCAGCACAACGTCCATGATTCGTTCTTATTCGGTTTAATGTAGTCCAGGTATGACGTGGCAAATCGAAACCAGGTTGGGTAGAAGTCGGGTTAGTAATAGAAAGGCCAGTTGTGTTGAAATGTTGCCAGGAGGTGTCCCAGGCATCCAAGATATTAAAATCAGTTGCCAGCAGGTTGCTGGCAGTTTTATGTGGAGGCTTTCTTGACTTCAATCGACAACGAGTGTGGTCACCGTAATATTCGTGCAAGGGTAACGTGGTGTTGTTGGTTACCTTTTTATGTTCACGCATGAGAGCATGCGAGCGTCTGAGTGCAGGTGGAGCGATATTGCTTAACACAGGGAGCCAAGGTAAAGGGGTGGATCTGATAGTACCACTTATAGTACGCATCGTAGCATGCAGCTGGCAGTCAACTTTTTGAGTATGTGTGCTATTCAACCAGACTGGTGCGCCATACTCAGCCACTGAGTAAACCAGACTTAGAGCAGTTGTTCGGAGGGTAGCTGGAGTAGCACCCCATGTAGAGCCTGCCAGTTTGTGCAATATATTGTTTCTCGTTTTAAGTTTTTGTGACGTATTTTCTAGGTGGAGTTTAAAAGAAAGACTTCTATCGAGAGTAATGCCCAGGTACTTTGGCTGTTGATTGTATTTAATGACAGTGCCGTTAAATAACACTGATAGTTCGTGTTTTGCCAGTTTGTTGTTTAAGTGGAAACAGGAGCTCTCGGTTTTACTTAGATTGGGAAATAAACTCCACGTTCGAAAATAGTCATTCATTATCGCTAGGTCAGTTGAGAGCAAATCCTCCAAAACACCCATGTCTTTGTTTTGAGTGGCCAGGGTCCAATCATCAGCGTAACCAAATTTCTTTGATGTTGTGTCAGAAATGTCATGAATGTACAGATTAAAAAGTAATGGCGCCAGGACGGAACCCTGTGGTAAACCATTGTTAAGCATTTTAGACCTACTGCAGGAATTGTTTAGATGAACTTTGAATACACGATTACTCAGCATGTTGTTAATTAAACGCGAGATGGTGCTACAAGGTATTGCATTGAACAGCTTATATATAATCCCAATTCGCCAGACCGTGTCATATGCTGCAGTAAGATCGATGAATACTGCGCCTGTTTTTAGTTGTTTTTGATACCCAGCTTCGATATAGGATGTTAGAGCGAGCAGTTGGTCAGTGCAACTGCGATTGGGACGAAAACCAGCTTGTTCGACTGGGATCTGGTCATTCAATATCGGTGCGATACGATTGTATATGAGCCTCTCTAGCAATTTATAGCAGGTGCTCAAAAGGGCAATCGGGCGATAGCTTCCTGGTTCATTAGATGGTTTACCGGGCTTAAGTATCGCTATCACTTTTGTTGTCTTAAAATGTTTTGGTAGGTTGCTGGTTTCTAGGACATTCGAGAAAAATTTAGTTAGCCACTGTTTAACATTTTTTCCAGCATTCTTAAGAAATTCTGGAAAAATGCCATCGTAGCCAGCTGCTTTTCCGTTTTTTGTTTGGGACAGAGCTGATTCTAGTTCTTCGCTACTAAAAGAGTTCGCATACTTCGATGGAGACGAGCAATTGCGCTTCATTTCTCTTAATTTGCGTTTAATTGTTCTCTTATGAAGGCGATTAATAGAAGCACGAGACATATTTACTATGTGATTTGCGATGTCCTCTGAATTTATTTCATTGTTAGCACGAGTAATTGAGTTTGAGCCACCCAGTTTCCGAAGGAGACTCCATGCTTCCCTGCTTGAATGGGAAAAATCAATGTTTTCAACAGCCTTAATCCACTTTTGTTTTCTCGCGGCGTCCAGTGAGTATATTAAGTCATCAGCCACGTCTGCCTCACCACTACTAAGGTACTCCTCATATAATATATCGCTCTCTTTACTCCAGCCAGGAATATATTCTTCACGAAAGCCTCTTGGGATGCATTTCTTTGCAGTTGAGATGATGGCTCCAACAAATCTATCGTAATTTTTAGGAATGGGTTGGATCCAGCGAATCACTGCATCCAACTTCATCCTATATTTATCCCAATCAGCTTTGTTAAAATTCCATCTAGGTTGAGGAGTAGAGTTAACGAGTGGAATTTGGATTCCTACCTCAAGAATTACTGGACGATGTTGAGAGCGTGGAAAACCTTGTAAGACAGCCCTAGATATTGGAATAGGGTTACGTTGTTCGTTTTTTGTGGAAAAACAGAGGTCGGGATTGTAATCACGTCGCCATCTTGCAGATCTAAAGGTTTTCAAGTCTTTCGCATCATATACCAGGAACATGTTGTTATCATCCGCCCAGTCGGTCAGTTGCACGCCATTTTTATTATTATTTGAGTAGGACCACTGAGTGTGATGGCTATTGAAGTCACCAGCATATATTGCTGGATGATAAAATAATGGTAGAGTAGCAGCTGGCCATCCTGTATTTGGAGGCTTGTATACGTTTACAATTTTCGTGTCCGATATATCAACAACAATAAGATGTATATCGTTGTCCGTCTGTGTAAGTACGTGCGTGCAGTTCAGGATTTCTGACTTAACATACGTGGCAGATCCATATGATTGATGGTAAATAGCACTAATTAATTTGTAACCAACAATGTTTCCTCTAGAGGTAAGTTGCGCTTCATCTGCTGCATGCGTTTCTTGCAGAATTATAACGTCGATGTCGTAATCTTTTAATAATCTTTGTAAATGTTCAGTTTTTGACTTGCTTATGCTTTCAATGTTCAATGTCTTATGGTGCTGAAAAGTACCGTTGTTATTGTGATTTTGATTTTGGTTTTGGTTCATATTTATTTATTTTTTTGTTTTTTTTTTGTATCACAGCCAAGAGTTCGAAATGAAATGTTTGGCTACCAAGTTGAAATAGACTATTTGCGTAATCCAGGGTGCAGCACGAGGAGCTTATCTATTTCACACACCCCATGCGTGAACTACTGCTGATAGACACATATTCTGATATTTTTCCGCATTTTCATTAGGACCTTCAGTATCTTCATTACTTGGGCCATGATTTGATAGTCGAATCGAATCGCATTCATCAAGGTGTGTATTTTCATTAATAACAATGTCTCGGTACAATTGGTTATTTGATTTAAGCCACTCTATAGTTGCGATTAATTTAGTTCTGGAAACAGTGTAGTCTCGATTTGCATTTTCTAAGCGTTCCGTTACTACTATAATATCAACATCCAAGGTTGATCGAGGTAGGAACGTAGGAAGCTTTGAAATGACGTCAAAAATGTCCAAGGCAAAAAGGATTGCTTGGCCTTTAAATCCGTAGTGCCCGTACAATCCAGAAAACTTGACAATTTTAAGAAAAGGGTGAATCCAAGACAAAATACATTGTTCAGCTTGAGAAAGTGCCTGAATTTCTGGCGGAATGTGTCTGGGTCTAAATGGTTCCAGTAAGCTTTAGCAGGTGGAGTTGTTTTGTTACTTCTTAAGTGTGACTTGCAGCGGTGACAAACTGTAAGGCGAACTTTATATTTTAATTCAGGCGGCATCCAATCTGGAGGTCGGATTAGAATCTGGTAGTTTGACACTTGCTTGGGATAGCACTGTTTCGTAAAAATATCACATAATTTGTCTGCAAAAGTGTTAACTTCAGCCTCAAACTCGTCGTAACAACAATTTTGAACTGTGGTAGTAAGCTGATTTCTCCATTCATCTAGATTTTCTTCTTGACGTTCTGCTTCTTTACGTGCGCGTCGGAGTTAATATGCGTTTAATTTTGATAACATACCAATGCTGGCCGAAATCGGCGAAATTTTTTGAAATTAATTGTTTATTTATCGAGAAAATACCTAATTTATGAACGTAAAATGCATAATTCTGTATAGTTTATCTATCGATCTTTATGTTGTGCAAATTTCAAGTCGCTACGTTAAGTAGATCGAGAGAATTTGAATATTTCCGATGAAAATCGATTTTTTTATTTAAACAACGAATAAACAATTGAAATTGTTAGTTAATATGATATTCGTGTATTGTCATCGGCTATACGTATGCCTGCAAAGATTCATTCATTTTCATTGAATATAAGGCAGTCAAATTAACGTTACAAGATTTGATCCAATAGTGTGAAGTAAAGAAAAGCGTCTAATAAATAATAAAAGGAGGAAATTGCATCGAGTGTTTTATTTAAAATTGTTCTACGGATTTCCAACCTTTTACATTATGGAACTCTATTGATCGGGAATTAAAGGCTGGAGCTAATATTGGTAAATTTAAAGGTTCACACTGAAAAAAACATGTCCTATTTCCAATCGAAATGCAATTCGACCTCACCGTATTCGACCTCACCGTGCGGTGGCCTACATATGGCGAATCAAACTACGAAATTGCTTCAACAACTCTACAATTATAAATCGATGAAGTTGAGACAATCACACGAAATATTTATGTGAAAATAAAATATAGTTCAATTAATCTCAAATACTTTCAATTTTTTTTCAGGGAAATAGTTATTATCTTTATTCAACTACTGTTTTATTGGATATAACACTTTATATTTTAAACAAACCTCATTCTGTTGTTAGGAAAATGTTATCGTGTAGTTGTCCCAATCACAGTGAAATTGTTTGCAAATAATTTTTCTTTGCATGAATAATCAACTGCCAACTTCGAGATGAGATTGTCATGAACTTCAATTTTTTTTTCAGTGCAGTGTTTGAACATTTCTCCAAGAAGGAATAGAAATTCTCTACCATTGTTGTACTATTAAATAAAATAAAATTATTATTATTAAGAGATTCAGTTTGTTAAAATTTGATAAATGTAAAACTAATTTCAATTGTATAAATTTTTATAAGGTACATAAGAGAATTGATCTGTCTTGGGACTAGAGTTTGCATAAAACAAAAAGTTGTTCTCTCGTGTGCTCCATTTTTAGTATCTCTAAACTGTAAGCTGACAAACGGTTTTTTGGATGCATCCCCAACTCGTGCAAATGGTGGCAAATTCAAATATTGCATAAATTTTGGGACACCCTTTATATTTCACTATAACTCATTTGTTTCAAAATAACATTTATAATAATTCAATAATAATGTTCTAACATTTTATTGACGTATATGTATATATGTATTATGAAAAATAGCTTGCAAGTTGATTGTACTACTATCTATCTATCAGTGAGAGTTATTTTTAAAACATATCATCCTTGAGCGATGATTATATATAAATTGTAATATCTACATTGATCGCTTTATTAAGTATTAACATCAATATAGTTTATACAGTATTGTTAGCATTTCGGATTTCCCACAGAATAAATTAAGGGTTTATATACGAGATTTTAATGTGCTGTTGGCTGATTATAAAATGAAGAAAAAGTTTGATAACAAAAAAGAATTCCCGTCTATAATTTAAAAAAAAATATATATATTTATGCTAACAAAATTCCCATCTAGAGATAACCTGTTGAATATATATTCAATTAAGTTTCAGTTTTCAAATAACATTTCGAGCGAACGTTTGATATTGGAAGTTCGAATAAATTTCTCTAACACAATGTTTAAGCTTTTAAGTTCAATTTTTGTATTTTTAATAATCGGAAAGGTATGTTTACGAGTATACATCATGAATATAAATAAATTTTATTAAAGTCTTTAAAAATTATTGGTGCAGTGTAAAAATTGTATTTTTTTTGGTTAGTGCTTAAAAAAGTTGACAAATCCATTGAAAGTGTTGAAAATAGTTTAATTTAGTGGTACTATAAAATGGGCGAGCTAAGCTATTAAAATATTATATAAGTTGTCTCGCATAGCTTAACTGAAATGTATGAACGGCACCTAGTGTTGTGAATATGGATAGATTATCAATTACATATTGAGAATGAATTTATAATGTATGACCAATTGAGTGCTGGAAAATAAATTGAGAAATCATTAGTTAACTATTTTATATAGATTGAAAAAAGAAAAACTATACTTACTGTATAAAGTTTAGTTTTCCTAAACGGGACGGGGACGGAATCAATGGTGTCGGATAGCTTCAATCCCCAAAGATTTTTTAAAAAAGTCCATCCCATCAATCCGTCCACTTCAGAACGCATGTTGTTGTGAGACCTAGGTCTTGTTGTGTTGCGACACATGTGGTAATTTTCATTACACAATGCCTTTTATAAAAATATGTTCTACATCGAACTCAAAACTACAAAATGTAACCATAACACAACAAATGTCTAAACAATAGAGTTATTTGCTCTTTAGAGCCACTAACGTCTCATGTCATCGTTGAAATAATTGATCTTAATATTCCATTGACTGTTTTTGTAATTGGAGTAGCTCTATTGAATAGTTCTATATGATTATGTTCAGGCCTGAAATTAATATTGCATATGTAATACAATGGAAATCAATCGTTCGTTACTTAACTTAAGATAAGTTTATATGATCCATATAAGAGATTTATAAGAAGAAATTATTGCCAACAATGAAAATATCCACTATTCTTCGTCGATCAACTAAAGACAAGTGATAATCCAAAAGTTTAAAAGAAAGCAAGAGTGAGATTAAAGTCGGTTATCATTCGGTTGTATCTACCTGTAATTACTTTCAATAAACATAACCCGTATATATCAAATTAGAATGTTTGAGTTCTGTAATATCGATTAAATACATTTGCAAATATATGTCATCAAAGGATATAACAGTCATGTGATATGATGCTTTTTACAATAGCAAACAAAACTAGATCTATGTCGATGAATATTTTTTTTTTTTTTTTTTAATAAGAAGTGTTGTGTAGTAGGAATTACAAAATGTGTCACAACAACACATAGATACCTTTTAAGACGTAGGTCCCACAACAACATGCGTCTTGAGGTATAGGTGGACGCTTTTTTTAAATCTTTGTGGATTGAAGGCACTCGAGACTATTGATTCGGGCAAAGCATTCCATGTGTACGATGTAGGCACAAAGAAATCCCTTTGCATTCTATTACTATGACAGTGAGTAATCTCGACAGTTCGACCGCCCGCACAAACCGATTGACGAGTAAAACGGGGAAAAACATATGTCTGAGGAATTATGGACCTGATTTCAACCGAGCACTGCTGGTGACGATATTTATAAAAAACAACGAGATCAGCAACAGTGCGACGATGTTGCAGGGAATCAAGATCTAATGTTAAATCTCGATCACTAACAATTCGTATAGCTCGCTTTTGAACAGAGTCCTAAAGAGCTAGGATAGTAACAGATGCAGCGCCCCAAACTTGACAACAATACTCCATACAGGGACGAATATAGGACTTATAAATGTGGAGTAATTTTTTTATTTTATTTTATTTATTTATTTAGTCAAATTAAGACAGTACAAAGAAATTACTAAAATCTAACACTTAATAACTAAAATAAATCTAAAATTTTAATACATATTAAAAAATAACAACAGAAAAAGAAAAGAATCAAGAATCAAACGGTATGCAATGTTTTAAAAATTCTTAATAAAATGTTTTTAAAACATGTCCGGCTCATATTAGTAGTTAAAAGATGACAACGTTTGTTCAAATTACGAATACATTCACTAATAGGATCAAAATACTTATAATCAGTATTGGAAATGCGTTCAGCTAACAAACGACGAGATCTTAAGCCATAAATATTTTCATTCAATACCAGTGCATTGCACATATCAATACACTGAATATTTCTTGTTAACAAATCAAAGCCAAAGAGAGTTGATGATAATTCACGACGGTCTTCTAAAGAAATCATATTCAAAAGCAACAGTCTACTCTTATAAGGAGGTAGGTGAAATCCTTTGAATCCCAAACTTTTTAGTACGAATATCAAAAATTGCTTCTGAACAGATTCAATACGTTTAATATGGTCTTTCCTAAAAGGAGACCAAATAATGCTCGCGTATTCAAGTGTAGGTAACACCAATGAACAGTATAAAGTCTTAGTTAGAAATATATCATCAAATTCTTTAGCCCTTCGTTTAATGAAACCAAGTAAGGAATGTCCTCTAGAGCAAATCTTATCAAGATGTTGCGCAAATGTGACTTTTGTATCTAAAAGTACTCCAAGATCGCGAACTAATGACGTCCTGGGGATCAGTTCACCAATGATACAATAATCTGAAAGAGAAGTAACTTTTTTTTTAGAAAAGGATATAATAGAACATTTCTTCACATTTAAAGACATACCGTTTTCATTGCACCATTTAACAACTATGTCAATGTTATTTTGTAGACCAAAGGTATCATGGGTATTTTCAATAACTTTATATAGTTTAAGGTCGTCTGCATAAAGATTATATCCAACTCCATTTAAAAGCAAAGTCAAGTCATTAATAAATAAAAGAAATAACAGTGGACCTAAATGACTGCCCTGAGGTACTCCAGATGATACATCAATGGAATTTGAAAGATTACCCAAAACTTTCACTTGCTGAGATCTACCTGTCAAATAAGATTTCAACCAGTCATAAATTTGTCCTCTAATTCCGTATTTATGAAGCTTGAACAGTAATAGCTCATGATCAACACGATCAAATGCTTTAGCAAAATCTGTATAAACAGTATCAATTTGTTTGCCATCAGCCAAATTCATTCTTAAAAAAGAAGTAAATTCAGCCAAGTTTGTAACTGTTGATTTTCCACGAACAAAACCATGCTGATAAGGACTTATAATATGTCTCACTTCATCGTACAATTTGTTTACAACCATGGATTCAAATAATTTAGGAATTGCTGATAGAATGGCAATTCCTCTATAATTTGATACATCAGATTTAATACCGCTCTTAAAAATTGGTACAATATAAGAAGATTTCCAATTTTCAGGAAACACACCAGAACTAAGTGAACAGTTGAAAATGGTATGAAGATGAGTTGAAATATTATGATTCAAAAGTTTAAGAAGCTTAGGAGTAATTGCATCAGGACCTGACCCTTTGTTAGAATCAATAGAATTGATTGCATTTTGAATGTCTGTTATTCAAAAACTAAGTTCATCAATTACAGCTCTCTCAGAATTTTCAATGTGATTAAAGTTATTCACATTGAAGTTAATTTTCGGTTGGTACACTAATTGGAAATGCTTAGCAAACAAATCAGAAATTCCTTTGGGACATGAAGAAGTTTCGTTTTGAAAATTCATAACAGATGGAAAACCAGAATTATTTCTCTTATCATTTATAAAATTCCAAAACCTTTTAGGATTTTCAGTCATTTGTAATGCAATTTTCTCCTTATGTAAGTTGAATGCATGGATTTCATCCAATTTAAATTTTTCACTAAGACCAATGAATGCTTCGTAATCCGAAATCTTCCCTGTCCTTTTATACTTTCTATATGCTTTATTACGTTTGTTTCGCAACATTCTTAAACATTTATCAAAATGAGCAGGACATGTAAGATTTGTTATGATTTTCAAAGGTACATATTTATTCAAAAGATCTAAAAAAAATTCTACAAAAATTGCTGCAAGTTTGATTAGCTTCATTCTCTATATAATAGTCTAAAATAGAAATTTTTGTTAATTCATGATTTAAATTAATAATGTCAGCTTTTTCAAAGTCAAAAACTGTAGTTTTAATATTATTAATAAAATTATTTAAAGAATTCATTTCATAACGATATTCTAATGATAAAATATTATGATAAATGCTTGTTTTAGATGTAAGTGTTAAAAGAGCTTTATCTAATAAAAAATTCGAAGTTACATTGGTAAAAATAATATCTAATACATTACCAACACAGTTTTGAAACTGAGAAATTCGGCAGTAGCCAAGAGATAATACTGATGCCAGAAATTGATAATAGGTATCATTGATGTTTGAAGGATCAAATAAGTCGTGTTGAGTTTCGCTTGGAGTCCATATAAGATGACTCATGTTAGCATCACCAAAGATAAAGATGTCATCATTGATTGACAAATTATCGTTAACTTCGACAATGTTGTTTGCCAAGCTATTATATTGCGCTTCGTTAGATGAAGGAGGGATGTAGAAAGAACTGATGTAAAGATGTTTATCATTCAACTCCAACCTGCAAGCCACAATATCATACAAATTGTCGTCAGAAAGTGTGAGATTTACTGGCTGACTGTTGAATTTGTCATTTACTGCAATGAAAACCCCACCCCCAAGAGCACCAGAATGATCAATTTTCGATCTGTCTTTACGGTATATAGACCAACCTTTTGGTAATAACTCAGTGGTAAGATGTTGACTTTGAAGCCATGTTTCTGTTATAACAATTACATCGTAGTAACAAGAAACGACATCTCTTCGAAAAGTCTCCATTGTTTTTGAAGACCTCATACCTGACATGTTGTGGTAATAAATTCTTATCTTATCCAGTTGTTGTGGGCACGATTTCGAAAATTTGTTGCATTTATCGTATTATTTGCATGATGAGTAGTACTAGGTGCGCTATCAATAAAAGGTTTAATAACAGTACCTCTCTGCCATAAATTAGAAGAAATTAATTGATGGAAAACGTTTTCTGGAACACCTATTTTAAACGAAAGATAATTTGGTGGGTATCTCAGCTGTTTTGGTGTGATTTCTTTGCAGATGGCATTATTACAAACGAAATTGCCCATGACAAAATTCATTAGTTGAACAACAGTCGTCTTGGTGTGTAAATTTGAAACATATAGGTATTTTAATCTATTTGTGAATGAACCCGTTTTGAAAACTGACTGAGAAGAAGCTGATTGTGGAGCAAGCTGCGATGGATTTATAAATTCTGTTGATGCGATTGTACTAAATCTAACACCTTTGACAACATTCTTCTTTTTCATTGTCATTTTTTTAGATTTAGCTGTTTTAATTGCAGAAGAAAGAGATGTTGTATTTGCAGATGTTTGCGTTGGCTGGATTGAAGATGTATCTGAAGATAGTTGTGAAGATATGGGTACTGATGAATTAAAAGATATTGATATAGGTGTATCTGAGCTTAATGTTTGACTGTTTGATACAGGTGTCACAATCGAAATTGAATCTAGGACAGCAGCTTTGTTGTTAGTTGAATTAATATTATTATTATTATTTGATACTAAAGATGTAAAATTATTCTCATCCACAACTACGGTTTCTAAAATATTATCAAGGCTTATATTTGATGCGAAGTAAATTGATGCGAAGTAAAATATTTTTTACATCTATTGAGGAGGCCGAGTTTTCTTGACGCGCTCTTTGCCATTATATGATCGTTCCAGAGTAAGTCATTGGATATTGTGACTCCCAATAAACGAATGCTTTCACATTCGTCTATTTGGTCGTCACACATATTAATTGAAATATCGTTGGGAAACTCGGTCTTTGATCTGGAAACAATCAATAGCTGTGTTTTGGTGGAATTAAAATTGACCAAACTTTTGTCACCCCAATCGGCGACTTTTTTTAGGTCCTCGTTTACATTTATGGCAGCGTCTCTCCGGACGGGATTTATTCGTTCATGCATTTTACCCTTTGAAGATAGGGGGACGAATGACTTGTGCAGTGTACTATCATCTGCAAAACTATTTATTGGGTTACTGATGATTTGCAACAGTTCGTTAATATAAATTAAAAATAAAGTGGGAGATAAAACTGAGCCTTGGGGTACACCAGCGGTTATTAATTTAGACTCAGAAGAAAAGCCATCTATAGATACCGAGATGTATCGGTTAGACAGAAAATTTTGAATCAACTTCACGACTGCGGGATGAAAACTGTACGCAACGAGCTTGTTGATCAAGTTGGCATGCCAAATTCGATCAAATGCTTTTGAGATGTCTAATGCGATCACGTACGTTTCACCACCTTTCTCAAGTATGCTATTCCAAAGATGGGCCACATAGTTCAATAGATCGGTTGTTGATCTTTTGTTTCTAAAACCGTATTGGCTGTCAGATATCAAATGGTTGTCTTCCAAAAATTTGGATATGTGTGAATTAATATAGTGCTCGTATATTTTAGACATCTATAATTTGAAATATCACATTTCGTTCCTTTTTAAAGTTATACTTCTTTGCGCTCGTTGTAAATATTTTGATGGGGTGTTAATCGAGAAACCGCGTCACGCTGTTTGAAGTTATATTTTAACCTTTATGCTGTATGGTAATAAAGACACAATTAGTAAATCAACCTTATGCTGTATGGTAATAAAGACGAAATTACTAAATCAATCATATTTTATAATAATAAAACATTATTCGCTTAGTTATCTTTGATCAATTTTTTTTTTCACTTTTCGGAATTATCATTAAAATGAATAGTTAATGTATAATGTGACAAACAAATGTGTACATTTATATGAAAATTATGTTAAATTATTTTTTAACAAATACATATTTCTAATTTACAACAAATATGTTCTTATGGTTTGCAATTATATAAAATATGTACATATTTCTATGCATTAGAACCAATACGATACATATCTATAAAATATATGCAAATATGTTAACAAATTTTGTGATTTGACTGTTTTAATAATAATATATAAGTCTGAATTTACAAATGAAATTAGTCTTATTATTATTTTTTCCAATTTTTGTTTTAAGTTGTGGGAAGGAATGTGGAAATAAGACGATGACCATAAAGCGATAAAACCCATTAAACGAAAATATTCACTAAAAATGGTGGTATTTTTTAATCGGCCGGCGTATGCATCAATGTAGTAGAGTATTGCAGACAATCGATAAAATATATTTGCGATTTGCAATACGACCCTCTTCAGAACAGCAAAATTTCTGGATTGATAAATGATTATAAGTCTACATGAAATAGGACGCTAAACCAATAGCAATGAACCAGTGTACCTATTTTGTATGACGAGTACGGTGGTTTCGAAGTAAGTAATTGACAGATGTGACATCAAATAAACAAATATATTTACGCTCACCTAATTGTTCGTGACACATTGAATTATTTGAATTAAATCTTTGGAATAAAATTTTAACTTTTTTCTAACCCTAATCTTTTGCCATCTACATTTATAAAAATTATTTAATTATTACTTGTCTGTCAATGTGTTTTAATTTTAACATACATTTAATATGTAAATTTATCTATAGCTTTAGAGACATTTACTTAATGGCTTTTGCTGACTGCAAAATGATACTATGTATTACATTTTTTTCAAACTTTTTATATTTTACTAATAAAATAAGTTAAATTAAATGACATTACAAAAAACTATCGGAGAATTTACTCAAAAAAAAGCAGTTTTCAACCACTTTATCTGGGAAGCACGGGCATCGCCGTGCGGGTGTACCTTCTAGTAATTAATAACTATACGTTCTTATACTTTTTGAATAATAATTTTTTTTTTTGAATAACATTTTTTTTTATTTATATTTTGAATAATATGCTTCTTTTTTTATATTTTTTTTTTTGAATAATATTTTTTTTTGTGTAATATTTTTTTCTTCTGAATAATATTTTTTTTCTTGAATAACATTTTTTTTTTGAATAATATTTTTGTTTTTTTTTTTAGTTATTTTTTTTAATGTATCCTATCTGTCTGTCTGTGTCCGTGTGTGCGAGCGAATGGTCAAAGAAGTATAACTTCCACCGTCTGGTCCGACGCAGACCCTACTTTTTTTTGGGACAGGCTGGACATTGGCCAACTTCCAGCAGGATGGATAAATACCAGATTTATAGGATTTATAAAATATTTTGGTGAGGGTTGGTGCAAGTTCTGTTGAAAATGTTTTTAGAATAACAGGAGGAATGTTGTCCAGACCAGAAGCTTTGTTATTGTTTAACCCCCTTAAAAGTTTTTCGACAATTTTGGGTTTGAAATGTAATTGTTTCATATTAACTCCTGAAGATTGGATTTGGGGTATTTCTTTAGGAGTTTCTAAAACTGTTGAATTTGAAGCAAAGCGTTCCGCGAACAATGTAGCTTTCCTTGCAGGGTCAGTAATGATTGAGTCACCATCAATGATAGGAGAGATAGAAGATTTAGTACCACAATTTAAAGAATTAATGGCACTGTAAAAACTTTTGTCCGAAATTGACATACTCGAAAGTTTTGCCGCTTTCGCTCTGTCAATCTCTGCTTTTTCGTTTTCAATTATCTGGTTTGATATTTTATTAGACTTTAAATATTGCGATCGATTAACAGAGTTCTTTTTATGAATCCAAATATTAAATAATCTACGTTTGTTTCTAAGAGCCAATCTGGCTGCTTTCGAAAACAAATATTTTTGTTGGGGTTTCATTATTGAAAAGGGAACGAATTTGTTACTACCGAATTGAATGGTTTCAGTAAAGTTTTGAGCAGAAACACTTACATCGTCAGTATAAAAACAATGACGATCAAAAGGGAAACCTTGAAAAAAACTTCGGAGACCATTGGTGTCCATTTTTGAAAAGTGAAATATTTTACGGGATTTGGGAACTCTAGTTTGTAACAAATCAGTTTTGATAACTGATGTGATTAGATAATGGTCAGAATTTCCAATACTACCCTTATCGACATCGACACTCGTAATATCTGGCATAGATGTGAGATAAAGGTCTAAGAGAAAACTTTTATCACCGCCATTACGAGGAGTGAAAGTTGGGCTTTTTACAATCTGCGTCAGGTCGTGCGATGCAGCAAATATTTCTGCCTGCCTTCCATTGTTGTCGTCGTCGGTCATTTTAGAAAATTCCAACCACGATTTGTTGTGGACGTTGAAGTCACCGGTAACGATAACCTCACAAATTGGAAATTGTGCTCTAATTTCGTCGACAACATTAGTCAAGTCACTAAAAAAATTGGGATTATGTTTGTTTGGGGACCGGTATAGAGCTATTGTGAAAAAAGAAATTTCAGGTAGACAAACCTTTAATACTACTGTACTGTAGCCATCACCATGTACTTCATAATTTGGAAAGCGTTTATATGCAACACTCTCATGAATGTATGCACATACACCTTGATGGAGTTTAAGAGCTGATTCAAGCCTATATTTGGAATTTGGTGTTACGTCATAGGGATAGTTTTCAGAAACTTGTGTTTCTGTAAGAAAAAGAATATGCGGTTGGTCGTGCTCGAGATGATGTTGCACGGCGTCCCGGTTGGCATTCAATCCACAAATATTTTGAATGTGCATTTTACAAAATTTTTTATCAAATGTGATAGTCATTTGATCAAAATATAATTTGTTTTAAAAAATGGGTAACTAAACAATAAATCCTATCATATGATAAAATATGACATAGGCCAATATTTCATGATAGGATGTAAGAAATAATAAACAGGTGAAAACAAAATTTTTAAAATATTTGAAAGGTTACTAAAATATTTATCCATATTGTTCCCACGAGTTTAGACGCAATAAAGGTCACTAACAGGCCTTCGTCTATACCTGTTAGAAGTCTATATACAACTGGGGGCGACAGGTGCCCAGACGATGGTACTTTTGTGGTTTGACCCTGCAAGAGTCCTCTCTAGTGTGTACCCACCAGGGGGTGCTAATAAGGGAGCACCTTCCCGCGACCCGGGCGGCTAAGCCAAGGTCCCCGTTCCCGCTAGACATGACAACAGGTTTACGGTTTGCAATAGCAGGCTAGAGCCCACTATAGCTCAGGTACCTCGGGTTCGCCAAGTCCCGTATCACGGTCTAATCAGACCAGTGACCCCTGAGGCGAGTTGATACAAAATAGGACGCGAATGACATTTAACAATTACTCATGAAAATGCAAAATTATTTTTTTGGACCACCCATCACCAAGCCAACAACAACGTATCAACAACACCCATCGGAAAAAACTTATGGGGTTAAACCCATGCAGAATTAACCTATCGGTAGAAACGATTCGTAAGAAACCAATCGGGAGTAACCTATTGAGAGAATCCAATTGACTGAATTTAAATTTTCATTTACAAAAATTTTGGTTTTTTTTCAACATATTTTCCCATCTCATTATACAGATGTTCGGTTTGTGGAAAAAAAAATCGATCATTTTGCCTGTGCAACAAAAATTATGCAATAGGCTAAATAATGCCTATAAATAATTATTGGGATAAGCGGTAGAGGACCGCCCCAATTGTTTGAATTTTCAACAACATTATTTTATGATAATCGAGTTTGAACAACTACGGTGCATACTAGCGCATGCAAATTACTCAACTCTGCAGTTACTCGTGTAGTAGAGAATTTAATTTCTGAAATACCCGGGTTACCCACGTACCGCGTATTTGAACAAAAATAATATATATAGGAAACTAAAAAAGTTAAGTTATATGCTGGAGGTGTAGTTGTGTTGGTTTAATATATTTAAGTTTTTTTGTTAATATAAGCTTACGAATCCATTTAAAATAAATTGAAGCTTGTTTAATGCAAAAATTATTTTGGGAAATTTGTTTCATAAATAATTGCATATTAGTTAGGACAGAGACTAGAGCATTCAATATCAATGTTTTTACACTTGCAATATCGACAATACTGGTATTACTATGCTACTGGTGTTGTTACTATGCTACTGGTATTGTATACTACTGATAGTGTTAAAAAACGGTATTAATGTTGTTGTGCCGTGCAGAGACGAAGCGTCTTTGGATGCTAGGAAAGCACTGCTTTCCTTTGAAATATGTCTTCTTTTTTCTAATTAATAATTGTTTTCTAATAAAGATTTTGTCAAGCAAATTGAATTATGAATAATCTTTATAAAATTTTCTATACTTTAGTAGCTATTTAAAATAAATCTTCATATTTCCTGTAAATTTATACAAAAATTTCCATACAAATATATATTATTATTATTTGGGATTTTTGTGAGCAATAAAACTCAAGTAACTAAGGAAGTAATTTGAATTTTTTCAATTCAAAGGTATGGTTGGAAATATTTCAGAAAAAACTCTGCTTTTCTCTTTTACGTGTTTTGGTTGGGATTCGAACTCGTAACCTCACCAGTGCCAGAGTGAGTTCAAATTCTTTGGCAGATACGCTATCCACTTTGCCACCAATGCGATGATATTTTGAAGTTGAAACTTCATCATCACTCTATTTACTTAAGTTGAATTCTCAACTGTCATTAGACTCCTATTTTTTGGAAATATTTTAACATTATTTTGGGGATTTTTCCAATAAAATATTATTAATATTGTTACGTTTTTCCCAATCTTACTTCGAATTGGCCTTACTCACAATTCGTTAAACACAATTCCCAAATCTCTTCCTCGATTCGACGATTACTGATTAGTAAGCAAGAACACCCGGTTTTATTAAGTATCTAACTCCTTAATTGTTCCACAACAACAGAAAAATCAATACAATAAACAATATTCCTATCTAGAATATTCTTTCAACAGCTTCAAAACTCCAACGGTTGATTGTAGAAATTTCCAGTAACACAACGTTCAAAATAATACACAAAATATTTCTACTCAATAATACTTAAAACTTTGTTCACTAAAACTAATTTAAAAATCACTTGCACAATTTTAACTTTATCAATTTACCATTCTGCAATTTATTTTACAATTCTGCATAGTTCTCGACCATTCGAGGTCACTTCTTAGAAACCTTGAGAAAATGTTATTGATTCATAAAATCATTTATTTTATGTTGACCCTAATTCTATGAATACAACAACAACACTATTCGTTTCATTAATTTTTTGTTGTGTTTTGTTATGATTTTTCTATAACCGTAACAATATTAATATTAATAATATTATTAATATTAATATCATTATTATTATTATAATATCATTATTATTATTTAATGATATTAATGCCTTATATTTATAAAAAACTTCAACGCAATCAAATATTTATTTATTTCATCCAAATAAAACACAAAAAGCTGTTCAACTTGTACCTTACTAAATTATATAACTTGCACGCAAACAAACAAGAAAAAATGAAAATAACCGAAAAATTAACCAAAAATAATCACTTTGGAAGCTATGTTGCGTACAGCTTCTACTTTCATATTAGTGCTATATTACTGGTTTAATTAGGTTGGACAGGTTGCACGAGGCAGAACTCGTCTTGGCAGGCAGACTCTACGGTTCACAGCCGAGTTCATAGCCTTATTCGCCGAGTTCGATCTCATAACAACTATTCGACAAACCTTTCTGTAAGTTTAATGAAATCTAAAAGCAACTGTATTGGCGACAGTTTGATTGTGCCAGCCTCTACAGTTTCAGAGCCAAAAATCCTAGCTCTGACACTAGAAAAGGCTGGACATACAAACAAAAAGTGCTCCGAGCACTCCTCCTCTTCAAGACAACACCCACACACAGGACTTTCACTAAGGCCCGTGGTGAAAAGGTGTTTATTTAGATGTCCATGACCTGTAAGGACACCGATCACAGTGCTGAGAGTTTTCCTCTTCAGACTTAAAAGAAAATTAATATTTTTATCTGAAATTCTAAAAATATCTTATTTTGTCTGCCTGTTGCTGACGCATTCCACAAGGCCTTCATCTTGAGCTCGGCATCCACCTTTAATAGTGACAAGGCAAACTTTTTGGATAACTCTAAGGCGGGTTCTGGACTCGAATATTTCATGCCTGCTCCAGCCCTTGCAAGTTCACCCGCTTTTATGTTGATCGGAATGCCACTATGACCTGGAACCAAACGCAATGTGATATTGTTGTGTTGCGCTATCCTACAAAGATTTTTCCTACACTCATTGAAGAGTTTGGAAGTAGTCTCCAGGTTTACCAGTGCTTTGATAGCTGTTTGACTCCCCGAACAGATGCAGTTTTTTTTCCTTTGCTGACAGAGACGAGTTATTATATGCGTGAATTCATTGATATCATACACCCCCGCTTGAAGAACAGTACAAAACCGTCCAAGCGGAAATTTCTAGCTGTTTATGACGTTATCTGCTTCCAGCTACACGTCAGCTCCTGCATTTCCATTCAACAGTGAGCCATCCGTATAGAAAACATAAATCTCGCTGGAGGACCATTCGGACCAAGTTTCCTTACATTCCTCACTCATCCCCCACATTGAGCCACTGATACCTGCGCATGCCATTCTCTGTATTTTATTTAATCTAGCACGGTTGTATTGTTTCGTTTCTCCGTCTTTGGCTACCAGACAACACATGCAAAAACAAGTGTCGGTCTGATTATTGCTGTGTATATCCATAGAATAATTTTGGGACTAAGACCCTAATAACGACAAAGGGACCGGCGGCATTGCCAAAAAGAAATGACAGCCTTATCCATCTTTTTTATTAAATGAGTATTCCAATTTAACCTTCTGTCGAGAATATTGCCTAGAAACTTAACCTCGTTTAAGTAGCTTAACTGCATACTGAAAATATACAAACTTGGTGTTGCAGGCAGTTTTTGGAAGGACGAACTTAAAGTCCTTGCTCCCCACACCACTCTTCAATCAGCTTCAGTGAATTTTGCATCAGATCCACCAGACTGCGAAGGTCTTTCCCAATTGCCAGTACGGCGATATCATCAGCGTAATCCTGAGAAAAGGCTCCCAATTGATTCAGTCCCTTAAGAAGACTATTAACTACCAAAGTCCACAGAAGAGGTGAGAGAACACCATCCTGTGGACAACCTCGTTTGACTGAAGCTGAAACAGTAGTATTACCCATTTCAACAAAGGTAATGCGGCAGCGCAACATAGACATAATCCAATTTGAGATCGTGCTACTTATTCCATGTAGCGATGCCGCAGTAAAAAACACCCAAAGCGAATTTTTTGTCATCAAGTGCTCTTTCAATTTTAGTCATGCGCAGTGTTTTTACCAATTTCAAAATCTGGTATGCATGCTGATTGGTACTTAGTGGAAACTGTAGTAAGGCGGTGTCCCTTATATAACAGTTGATGTAAGTGCTGATGTATATAGCTGCGTACCCATCAATTAATCAACACTATGCGTTGTTTTATATGACAAAAGTTTATTAAAAACTTAACTTTACATTAGTTACTTATAGAAACTACATATGATTTTAATTAATTTAATGGCAAAGTAAAACTTTAAATTTAATGGCAAAATTATGAGCACACTTAATTGTTTAATTTTATTAAATTACGATATTGATTCGCTTGAATCTAGAACACGAGTGATTTTAATTTTTCAATAATACTACCATCAACCAAAATAAATAGAAAGACGACCATTGAACCAAAATCGAGTTTCGAGATTTTGGATAACTTTTGAATAAATTAATTAATTAATTTATTAATCGTTTAGCGCTGCAATGTGCATTTTATCGTTAATGTTTAGATGGTAGATGGCACGAGTAAATGATCGTTTGGTCGTTTATGTTTGTAGGGATTAATTATTTAAATTTAAATATATTAACCTCTACACAGTCAACCAGTCTTTCTAGAGTTTTGAGGACAAAAGAGTTCAGACTTATTGGTCGAAATGGCTTTGCTTCACTCTTGTTGTTTTTAACTGGTTTAGGTATGAAACAATTCTAGCTTTTTGCCTTTTTGGGACATAGCAATATACTAACATGCCCTATATAAATTTAACAGTGATTTAATGAGGCAATGCAAATTATTCTGTAGCATGAAGGGATAGATTCCATCAGGACCAAGCAATTTAAAAGGGTTGAAGGAATCTATTCTCACAGATCTTATGTTCACCACATTCTCAGCCAAGATCCAACTGTATACCATCCAGCCAAGATCCAACAGTCAAGATCCAACTCCTTTATTTGGAGTTACAGTTAGTTGTTCTATCATCTCAACAGTGGTGCTGCTACCCGGAAAATATGTACAAAGTAGTTGTTGGGCTGTTTCTTCCACAGATTCCGTATACCTACCATTTGGTATAAGCAGTAAGCCTGGTTGGTACTTGGGCTCTTTTGAGACTGCTTTGTGAAGCCTAGTTGCCATAGGAAACCTATCAATTGATTCACCCAATTTCTTCCAAGCACTTTGTCTAGCACTTCAAATACTGTATTTAAATTCCCTCCGACTATCGCGATAAATGATTAATTATGTTAGCTAAGTCTTATAAAAGTATTGGTTTTTAATTAGAACTTGGATTTTTTATTTAAATTATAAATGTTTATTAATTTTTTAGTGTAGGCAGTTGCCAAAACAGTTTTATTATAAAATAAAAACATATTTTTCAATAAGAAAATAGAAAACCAAAATATTTCAAATGTAACACAATTTTATTATTATCGAAAATAATTATTTTGGATTTATGCTTAGATCTGTCTAGTCCATTTTATTATTAAAATCCCAAAAACAACCGATCTTAAAAAATGAAATGCTTTTCAACTACACAACATGTTCGGGATAAAGTAGGTAAAGTAGAGTAGTAGGTAGAATAGTAGGTAGTAGTAGTAGGTAAAGTACAATAAATTGGATACCCTAGTAGTACATACGCTATTAATATGATTTTCAACAGAACTACATCGCAATTAACGTTATTTCACTTTTGGAAAACATAAATTTATCACTATTTTTTCACAATCCACAATTTATGTCTAATGGGACATGACAGCCATTCTTTTGGTAAATAAATCATTTTAAAGAAAGTGTTGAAGGTGTAGATTTCAATCACAAAGAACTGGACTCTAAAAGTATTCATACAGTTGTTTGTTTTAAGCTTTGATAACTTCCAACACTGATAACTATATTATTGTTACGTTTTTCTAAACTTACTTCAAATTGGCCTTACTCACAATTCGATAAACGCAATACCCAAATCTCTTCAGAGTTCGATCACAGATTAGTAATCACAAACTCCAGGTTTTATTAAGTATTTAACTCCTTCATTGTTCCATAACAACAGGAAACAATACAGTAAACAATATTCCTAACTATAATATTCTGTCAACAGATTCAGAAACTGCAACGGTTGATTATAGAAATTTCCAGTAACACAACGATCAAAATAATACACAAAATATTTCTACTCTACTCTACTTAAAAATCACTTATATAATTTTAACTTTGCCGTCGCAGGTTTAAAATAAAAACTAATCTATTCTACAAGAGGCAAATTGCTTATATATGATTCTGCATAATTTCTAGATAAATCGAGGTCACTTTTTTAGAAACCTTGAGAAAATATTAGAATATTCGATTATTTTACGTTATGTTGATTTGATTCATAAAATCATTTATTTTATTTTATGTTGATCCAAGTTCTAGGAATACAACAACAACCACACATTGTTAGGAGGTCATTAATTCCTTAACCTAACTATTTGTGAATTTCGAATGTTTGTTGGGATATTTTACCCCGTACAATCTTAATTCACTTGTGTAGTTATTATTGACTGTTTCCAATCAATAGGAAATCAATTTTACGACATACATGTCAAGTTGATTTGTGAATCATATGAATTTTTAAATTCGAAATCACTTGACATTTATGTCGTAAAATTGATTTCAAATTTTTTGGAAACTGTCAATAATAACCACACTAGTGAATAATGGATTGTACGGGGTAAAATATCTCTACAAACTTTCGAAATTCACAAATATAGTGAAGTTAAGGAATTAAAGATCTCCTAGCAAATTACAAACCCTGTCGAAAGACGAATTAAACCTGTATAATAACAACAACACTATTCATTTCATTAATTTGTTGAGAAAAGTCTATGTTCAAGCAGGCTTAATCCCTTGCGAAAATTTTTTTCTTCCCTCTAGTGTAAAAACAATAACAAATTGTCGTTGCTATGGTATTTCTCATAATTTTTACAAAGTTTCTAAAACAAAGCAAAATAGTATATGAATTTTGAATGTTATTTTGTCGATTTCTAATTTAATAATCTTCTTCTTCTATCTTTCTTATTCACATATATATATATATATATATATATATATATATATATATATATATATATATATATATATATATATATATATATATATATATATATATATATATATATATATATTAGACTGGTCGTTAAAAATTAAATTTTCCGAGACGCCCCCCAGAAAAATTCTTTGTGGTCAAAAAACCATAACGGCTTTATTTTTTTTTTTTTAAAGTGAAAAGAACACGTGCCG